>JAODAL010064806.1:0-18525 GCA_025379985.1 Phyllomedusa bahiana
TTTTCCCCAGGCCCTGTATCCACAGTTTTTTCAGGGGGCGCGGGGCCAGGACATTTTTCTAAGACTTTAAGAAGGGATTTGATCGACAAGTACTACTTAGCACCAGGAATCTCCACACTCATTCCTTCACCAGAGCTTGTGTCACCTGAATGCAACCCCGGGAAGCTAGTAAAAGTACCACCCAAAGATCTAGCACAGCCTCTCCACCCTTTCAAAAAGAATCCAGATTAATCACATAAAGATGCCCAAGTCAGGAAGATACAAATATGCCCTCGTCATCGTGGACATGTTTTCAGGATGGCCAGAAGCGTTCCCTGTAGCTGACATCACAGCAAAGAATACAGCCAAGAAGTTATTAACTGAAGTAGTATGTCAATATGGAATACTAGAAGTGATTTAAAGTGACCAGGGACCAGCATTTATAGCTACCCTGATGAAGGATATTTGTACAGTCCTTGGAAGCACTCTAGCCTTCCATACCCCCTGCCACCCTCAGAGCACTGGAAAAGTGGAGAGACTGAATGGGACTCTGAAATCACGGATGCTCAAAACTGCAAGAGAAACCAACATTCCCTGACCAGACAGCCTTGCAATAGCCTTATTTAGTGTCAGATACACACACAGGGGAAAGTTAGCTCTCTTGCCCTATGAGATCCTCTTTGGCAGTGCTCCAATGTTACTGAATTGGCTAAAGAGGTGTCTTTTATACATTCCAGAGTTTTCTCTTCCATTCCTGATTGCTGCCCATAAACTACAGCCTGGTGATTGGGTCTATGTGAAGTTTGTGCGTAAAACCCTATAGCTGAGATTTGAGGGGCCGCACCAAGTCCTGCTGACCACAACCACATCTATCAAGGTGGCAGGAAAGCCCAACTGGATTCATGCTTCACACTGTAAGATAGCTCTAGTCCCCCGAGATGAAGCAGATGCTGCTTCTACTGATGTTAGGCTAAGGATATGTTCCCTTAACCCTTGTTCAGGACCCATTAGTAGCCATTACAAAGGAGAGAGGAATTGTCATCTTTTGGTATAACTCAACCAATACTCACATGGCCACATATTCCTTTGATTTTTGTGATGTGGTATGCTGTCCTGAGGTACCCATACAGTGTAACATCTACAATAAAAAATCTTCCTCTGCACGGTCTATATACTTGTTTTACGACTGAAGAGTACTGGGGATGCTCCTGCTACTACTGGGGTGCTGTGGGATGCAACACTGGGGAAGATTGGGCATACAGACCACTCAGGGATGAGTTTAACAAAAACTGGAACCTGTCAAGAACAGGAAATACCAGGCGAAAGCATGCCCTTAACTATAACTATTGAAAACCATTAGGAGACTGTTGGAGGCATGTATGTTCTGGGAGCCTATATATGAGGGGATAACAAACAATACATGGAAACCTCTAAAGAAGCATTTATGCTATCTATAATACATGAAAAAAACTTTGAGATTCTTAGTTCACATGTTTTGATCAAAAAATGCTTCAGCCATCCCCGGCTAACAACGGGATCTCAAGGCGGGTGGTCCTACTCTATTTTTACCTCTCACTTGAGTCAACAGACTTCTCATTGGTCAACAGACCTCCATAATCCAGAGAGAAAAATAAAAAATGCACCAACCTTACAAGCATACTGCACTGATATAACAACCTGTGGGAGGTGGGCGGTTTTATTTTTATTGTTTTATTTTTTTTGCAGAACTATACGTTGCATTTGGCATATATTGCTCTTCATTTATATAGGGAGGAATGGATGCCTCCATTTTGGTCTCTTGCACCCTGCCCACCTCCCACAGGTTGTTATATCAGTGCAGTATGCTTGTAAGGTTGGTGCAGCGTATACTATACGTGCCGCAATAAGCCGTGTGAACATAACCTTAGGTGAAATGTCTATTTCATCCACAAGATGGCTCCTGTAACTAGATCACACCCTGTTTGTGTTAAGGGTTAATACATGTGCTTGGTACAAAGATGGCGCTGGGTCACGGAACTACACACATTCCATTAAAAGACTGCAAGCAGGGTAGACACTGTGGCTTATAAGAGGAACAAATAGAGATAGTTTATGTTCACCACATGATGTCTACGTAACGCTTCACTAACAGCACGTAAAAGATGCCTATATAACTCGCTGTTGTTTAATAAAAGACAAGAAATGCCGCCAGACCTTTGACTGTGTGATGTGCCCTTTTTCTTCTTGCAGTACGTGCAATAATATAAGAGAAACATTTTGGCTTCCCCCCACTTGGACATAGGAACCCCCTTGCGCTTCCATCTAAATCATATTTATATTTCAAGCAACTTCCGGCTTGTTGACATTGAAGTTCCACAGAGGGTCTTTTAAACTAATACTTTAAATATATTTTTTTTTTCTAACTTGATTAATTTACATTTGTTTGTTTTATTATTCTCTACACAAATTATGCTGCATTTATATTAATTAATACTTGTAGAATCTAATATTATTTGTCAGCTTATGGGTGATGCATGGACCTGAAGAAGCGGGCGAGTATCTTGTGAAATGTGTTTTCAATTGTCTTATTTGAATTTCTCTTTTTGCAATGTTGGTAATCTACATAATAAATAGAACACTTTTTTTCTATTTCTATCTCCTAAGTCTATTTCAGATTTTGATATATGCTTTCTGTAGAGTTTTAAAAGAAGTTACCACATATTGCTCATATACCTAGATATATTTATTTTTGTACCTTCATAAGTACATATCTGGTACTGCTACCCCTATATTTAATGTTCCTGGCCTTCATTATTCGTGGGTTAGAGGCCTGTGTAGCCAGGGATTAGTATACAAAGCTTCATTCTGCATAGTTAATCTAAATGATGACCACGCTGAGTAGAGACCAGTCCTAATATGATCCAATTGTCTGTGTTTTCACCAGAAGTCTTTTGGTTTGAACTTCATTGGTAATTCAATTGCTTTAGGAATTATTTTTCCAGTCATCTAATGGTGCAGACTCCTTCTCTAATTGTCTAGTAGTTAACTTCACTTGAGCTAGGCTTTAGAAACAGATCTATTTTATGACAGTCTAAACGGAACTCTGTTTGCGGTTTTATGTTGCTCGAACCACAGGCTGCATGATAAATTGTCAGGTTTCCTTAAAAAGGACATTTCTGTCTGAAATAGATATTCTTTTGATCTAATATTTTTGGAAAACTTTTCTTTGAATTTTTTATTTTTTTAATTTAATCTTTTTAAGGTTTGAGCCGTTTCTTTTCATCGACTAGGTTGTTCTAGGTGGAATTACTGCTCTCAGTGATGATGTTGGTTTCCAAAACAAACCAAGTTTTTATTTTAAGTTAATGGCAAACATTTCATTTTGCAAAATATTAACCTTTGGTCTTGAACTTTTTGTAGGGTATCATTTGGCTTTTATTTTATTGTGCCTGACCGTCTCTGTGAGTTTACCTCCTCACTTGGCCTGCAGTTTATATCCCTTAAAATTGTTAGTGAAAAACATTCCTGGAATTTCATTTCGTGACATTCCTATAGTTACCGTATAGTGCCAATTTTCACCTGTATGATGGATTCTGTACTTGACTTAAATTGGCAATTTTTTATTGAATGAAGCTCTTATTTTTAGATGTAATAAAAAAATGAACACCCTGTACAATAACTTTAAAGTAATAGTAAAATAAAAATTCTCAGTATGATTATTGCTATTAGTAATATACAATTGTTGCTATAGCAACAACAAGAACTCCATTCCTCTGTGACACAATAGATGCCCCAGTTCATTTACAATAACATTGGCCACATACACTGTGAAACTTAGACAATACATTTTTTTCACACTATTACATTAATATGGCTGCTGCCATCCTCAATACAAGACAAAAAAAACAGCAATATATGGCCTTAGAAGGCTTTACTTAAGACACTTGTGTTGCGGTTAGAATCCGGTCTGTAGCATCCAATAATACTGTTATGTGAAGAATAGATTCTCTTTTAAAATAATATTTCTATTTGAAAATAAATGTTAATTCTCAGAAAATTATTCAGATTTATCTGTAAATTGCACCTCTCTGGTTGCTAGGTCAACTTGTTGGCGCTTATTCAAAGTGCACAGGTATAATCCGAACATTCAAATGCCTGTTCCAGACCTGACACATGTTGCATGCAGCTGCATGCTTTCCAGTCAGGTCTGATTCTGATGATCTTTTTATTTCTAAGTTTGCTTTGCATTGCCAATTTGTGAAATTTATAGCTTTTTTATTTTTCCATCTATGGACCTATGTAAGGGCTTGTTACTTTTAGCAGACTGAAGTGTGCTTTTAACTGGCACAATTTTTGGATACCTGTGATAATTTTTGGGTAGGCAAAATGACCAAAAAAATGCAATTTTGTAACTAGTTTTTTTTTTTTTTGTAGTGTTCACCATGCTGGATAAATAAGGTAATTTATTTAAAGACTGGACTTTTACAGACACAGCAATAATAATTATGTTTATTTTTTTCTTTTTTTCCTTTTTTTATTTGTAAAATGGGAGAAAGGGTATTTTTTAATTTTTAGGGGGACATGTATGAAAACTGTCAAGGTCTAAAATTTTCTTTGTTGCCCATAGCAACCAATCAGAGCTCCCCTTTTATTTTTTCAGAGCACTATATGAAATATAAAAGGGAGCTCTGAATTGTTGCTATGGGCAACAAAAAAAAGTCTTAAACCTTGAAAGGTTTTAAATATGAGGCCTGTAATTTTTTGTATTTTAAAACTTTAACAAAAAAAAAAATTGTGCAATAGGGGCAGTAAGATGGCAGGCATGGGTGCTTTCATTAGGTTCCCAGCTGCCGTGACTCTCTTTCCGCACCCCATGAATGTAGGAATGTTGATTGGACAATTGAGGTTTGGGGTCTAATCCTGGATGACTGACTAGATGCCAGAGTCATGTTGACTGGATGCTTATGAGCCTGCTCAATACATCCGTGCACTCTCTTCCCCTGCCTCCCTGTTGTTCCGACCCTGGGTCTGATATTAAATATGTTTTTGTATTGAAAATAAATGTATGAGAGGCTGCATCACATTTGTGCAAGACCATTTTTAGGGGTGGGGCAGGTGGGCCACCGCCCAGGGCCTTAATTCCCTTGAGAAGCCAGCTGTTATACACAGCCAGGTTCCCAATAAAACTATTTAGCATATGCTTAGTTCTGCAGATTTTTGTAATTAATTGCAATGTTACTGTTTTGCTCCTGGTCGTAGAACAATCTTTTTCTTCTTGTTACTACAAATTACAACCTGTTCTCACATTTCCCAATAGCTCAGTGTATTATTAGGCTGATTCCCAAGCGAAAGGTCATTATTTTGAATCGAGGAGCAGCCATGAAGAAGATTTCCTGAGAAAAGAAAAACAGCATTATCAAGCTCATCGATAATGGTCTCTTGGTCAAGAAAATTGCCAAACTGCATTATAGGAGTGCCATGACAATATGAAATTAAGTCCACCCATTAATTCCAAAGCCAAAAGTTGGCCGTCCAGGCCAAATATCAAGTCAACAAGAAGGCTCATCACAAAATATTTCAATCCTGCCGTGACAAACACGGCAGTGAAGGTGGCTCGTACGTTTGTAATAGTGAGATCACAGATGTCCATCCAAGCACCAGGTGACGCATTGCACATGTCTGAAATGGTGGCCAAAAAAAAAGGTGAAGATGCCTCGACTTCAATATCATCATAAGAAGCGTTGGCTCAAGTTTACAAAAAAGTGTGAAAAGTGGACAAGAGAAGATTAGAAACAGTAATTTGAAGCGATGAGATGAAAGTCAATAGAACAGGCTCTGATGGGTGCAAATGGGTCTAGAAGAATCAAGGGGAAAACAGGGAGTGAATGAATCGAGAAATTGAACGAGTTGTCAAGTTCGTTGGAGGAAGAATAATTATATGGTGTTATTTTACAGCCAAAAGCATTGGATACTTGACCAGGGTCAATGGTGGTCTCAATGCTGAGCTATATGTGAGTATCCTACAAGATGAGAGACTTTGTACACTCGAGTACCATGGGTATTAGAAGGACGACATAAGGTTTCAGCAGGACAACGACTCGAAGCATATGTCAAGATTGACAAAGAAATGGTTCAATGACAATGAAGTAGAGTTGCTGGATTGTCCCGAGACCTGAACCAAATTGAACACTTGTGGGTAGAATTGAAGAAAAAGTTGTATTCATACCCAGTCCACCAGTATGCATCAACATTGGGAACATGTAGAAGAGACCCGGGATTAGATTTTAGTTGAAACATGCTTTAATCTGATCGAGAGCCCAGAAGGATTGTGTTTAAAGCCAGAGCTGGATTTACATAATACTAACAAAATAATAAAACTTGAACTTCAGCTTTTTAGGATCAAACTAGTCACAATGAAGTTACATGACAAGAATCTGCATAACTAAGCATATGCTAAAAAGTTGCAAGTCAAACTGATGCAAGAGATAGATGATCGTCTACAAAATGATTGTAGCCTCATGTTCAAAGCTGTAGCTAATAGTGAGATATGGAGCCTGAAATTCAAAAGTTCAAAACATTGTTACCCTTTTGCTTGGCACTGTAAGTGCAGATACCTTATATATCCACCAAGCCAGCTCACCACATGTTTTTTTCAAAGTGTTTATTTTGAAAAAAAAATTAAAAGTGCAAGCATAAGTAAACAAAAAAAAAATCATGAACACAATTCACATTACAGAAGTACTGCTTCCAACCAGAGTCTAATTCAAGCTATACAATTGGGTACAATCAGCAATGCGCAATTTACGTAAAATATCTAGCTCTTCTGTTGCCAAAGACATGTGCACATTTCAACAATATATCCAAATCCATTGTTACCCTTTTGCTTGGCACTATAAGTGCAGATACCTTATATATCCACCAAGCCAGCTCACCACATGTGACTTCTTTCATTGACTACACACTGCTGATGTCGAAAATAGAAAGTGATTATAATAAAGTGAGTCAACTGTGTATATACTATTAGATACAGTGTGCAGGCTAGTTTATATTACCATATATACATTCTAATGATTTTGCTTAAAACACCAGTGTGTGTCTGTAAGCATGTCCATTATATATAATACATTAGAGCAAAAAAGACAAAATATATGTTGCCTATTGTTCTGTGGAACAATAGGGACAAACTTTTATTTTTGGTGCCCTCATCTTGACACCTCTATATCCTGTATACATTGCTACTGATATATTTATATTACATCATTTACACTATGTATTTCTCATCTTTTCTTTAATAGAATAATTATGCTTATTCATGCCATTCACATACAAAGTGCTAATTTTCTATATAAATTAGCATAAAAAAATGCTGATAAATATTAACCTTTAATCTCGCTCTCCCGGGGCAGAAGCTAATTTTATATTTCTTTTGCAAAATAATTTATAAATGTTCTTCCATGTAGACTGTGAATGTCTATAAGTGAATATTGTAAAATATAATGAGCTATAATGTCATTGACCCAACTCGTAAAAATAAAAAGCTTACATCTATTTAATATTCTACACTTATGTAGTAGTCCAATGAATTTTAATGGAAACACGACAAAAGCGAGCACTCAAGGCAGTCAGCTGAACTTGTAGCATGATCAAAGTTATACCGCAAAAAGGAAACATAGAATAAGACATAAACAGATGAACGGGAGGAACTGAAGGACTCTCTGTCTCCCTTTAGCACTATACAACGAAAAAAAAGCAAAGAGCAAGGGTTTTGTAGCTGCGGGAAAGGAATGACTGACGAGACAAAGGCCTTAGAAAGGCTGAAGCACTAGAAAGAGCGAGCATGAACGTGAATATAATAAGGTGGACACAGGACAAAGAAATGTATAAAACGTAGTGTATGGAATACAGGGAAAAAATATTATTTCCATAGAATGTAATTCTATTACCAAAAGTCCCATCCACTTCTTATTTATAGGTATGTTGTCCCTTTCATATTTGCCTTTTATTAATTTTTTAATAAAAAGGGTGATTTTAGTATGATAAATCAAGTTCAATCTAAAGGCGACCTGCTGATCAGTGGCTTGGGTCCATCTGCAGATGCCCATATCACTAGATAAGAAGATGTTGCTGGCTATTTATGCATCATACCAAAATAAAAATGTAATATGATATGGTGGCCTTCAAATCACTGGATGGGGCCACCTTATGTTTTATTATTTGTATTATGCTTTTTCCACAGATAGACTACATAGATTGTCATCTTACATTGGGGCTTACAGTCTAAATTCCAGATTAACCTAGCAGTATTCAAAACAGGAAGAACATATAAACTAAATGTTGTTCCAGGTGGGATTTGAACCCAGGACCCCAGTGCTGCAAGTTACAGTGCTAACCACAGAGCCACTATTCTGTCCTGCAGCATAACTTAAACTTTGTGGACACTAATGCAAAATGTATAAAAGGGCCCCCATGTTCCATGTAAATTTATAATAATGATGTCTTCTTATGTGGCAGAGGAGGAGCCTTTGTGCCCCTTCAAGCTCCAAGGCATATAACTACAGAACTGGGGGCCACCAGAAATATATTGTTCATTAGGGGCTCTGTGCTCTGGCTCATAGAGAGGGTTATCAAGTGGCAAACCTCTCTAAGATATCCATATACCTTAACCCCTATGCGTAAAAGGATAGATATATCCTTCATGGAGCAAGGTCACTTGATGATGTTACTTTGGGATCAGTGGCAGGACTCTGGCTTATAAATATAGCTGGCTGCTCTTGCAACTGTAGGGGTCAAAGATAACTACAAACCCAGAAGTTTCACCCCTTAGGCATTGCTGTTGCTTAAGACCACAGCATCTAAGTGGTTAGACAAAGCTAAGAGGCTCTCTTTATCAGCCCATTGGCCCCCACAACTTGATTGTGGGATGCGATGGATTGTCATAGCTGCCAGGGGTCAGATCTGTCTTCTTATTACTTCTAAAAGGACTTGCCAGAGGCAAACCCCAATCTGATGAATGTCAGGATTAGGCTGACAAGCGCAATACACTCCAATACAGAAGTGTTCAAATAGAAAGGCAAGGAAACTTCAACATCCCATAAAACAATAGAATTTATTTAAAAAAACATATACCTAACGTGACTTGGAGGCCACTGTAATGGAGTTGGTTCACACACCTCTCACTCTAGTGGCAAATCGAGCATAAATCACACCCCAAGACATTCCAGACACCGCAGAAATATTCGCTGCCACCACCTTCCTCAATAATCAAAAAGTTAAAGGAAATCGGTATATACAAATACGATATACAAACACCACTTACCAGCAAATGCAGGGTTATGTCACTTCTCTCCAGCAGTTACAAGGATAAAAAATACTTGTTCAAGGTTATGGGTTCTTAGAGCAAACAAGGGCTAAGCTTATTAAAATTTAATATTTTTTTTAATAGATAAAAACTTACAGTACTTGCATAGAGTACAAAAATACAATAAAATTACATACATACAACAGTTATAAAATAAAAGGGAGAAAACTTCCAACTTACAATGGAGAAAATCTCCTGTTCCTTGGGGCCAGGAGAAATGAAACACAGATCAATCAGCAATTAAACCCCAAACTGTGAACAATGATTTGGGCCAGGACAGTATATTTTATAGGCCACTTAGACCTCTCATCAGTTAATTAATAGTGTTGAGCGATTTTTATCGACAAAGTTGAAATCGGCAAGGTTTTTATGGTGTCAAAATTTCCCGACAGCAAAAATTTAAGGAAAAATTGACATCATTTTTAAGATCGGCCTTTTTCGGGTTTTCTGAAATTTTTGGCTGCCAGCAAATAAATTTCAGAATAGACCCGGGTGAGATTGTTGCGAGCATGACGGGGATTGAAGTTGCAAATTGGCGGGAAAAAAACACATGCCCCCTTTTTACAAGAACGCTTTCCTTTTCAGCCTCAGTTCTCTCAGCGCCATAGGATAGGACCTGCCTTCCCGGGGGCCAAACAGCTCAGCGAAATTAGTCTATTTCTGCACAGAAAAAAAACCTCTACTATATCTGTGATCCCCCAATTTATTAGATTAGAGTTTTTAAAATTTTATGTATTCTGAAAATTTTTTAAAAAGCAGCATTTACCGCTGTAATTCACGCGGTGGGGCGGGGGGAGGGCCCGCGGGCGAAACAGAAAAGCTCTACTAAAAAAACACTGGATAAATTCACCAAACTTAGTTTTAACATTGTAGGGGGAATATCTTTATTTTTAACTTTTTCTATTGAAAAATTTCCGGATATTGGGCAGCCCAACTTATATTTGGGAAAACCCTCATTTTTATAACTGCAGGTCTCTTTGTTAGCTGAAAATCCACTTTTATTATCAGTATAATTTTAATAGGTGTTTATTTTTAATTTAACCCCTTACACCTGTGACTGTTGTTTTTTTCCACCTTGCAGTTAAATTACATTCACAATCTTTTAGTCAGACAGGTTGTTTGTTGCCCCAAAAAAACCCTGTATCGTACGAAACACACAGTTACTGTTTTTTTACTTTTGCGCACCCCCCATTGTTCATTGCGCAGCACCCCCGTAAATCTTAAAACAGCAAATTTATATTACCACAGGTGAATTTAAGGGGCAAAAAAAAATCGTTTTTTATACCAAAACATATAACAGTTACGTGTTTTTTGACTTTTGCGCACCCAAGCATTGTTCATTGACGCAGCATCTATGTAAATCTTAAAACAGCAATTCTATATTCACCACAGGTGAATTGAAAGGTGCATAAAAAAATCGTTTATTATATCAAAACATAACAGTTACGTGTTTTTTGACTTTTGCGCACCCAGCATTGTTCATTGACGCAGCATCTACGTAAATCTTAAAACAGCAATTCTATATTCACCACAGGTGAATTGAAAGGTGCAAAAAATATCGTTTATTATAACAAAACATAACAGTTACGTGTTTGACTTTTGCGCACCCAGCATTGTTCATTGACGCAGCATCTATGAAAAACTTAAAACAGCAATTTTATATTCACCACAGGTGAATTGAAAGGTGCAAAAAATACCGTTTATTATACCAAAACATAACAGTTACGTGTTTTTTACTTTTGCGCACACCAGCATTGTTCATTGCCGCAGCATCTCCGTAAATCATACAACAGCAATTCTATATTCACCCCAGGTGAATTGAAAGGTGCAAAAAATAAAGGGTTTTTTATAAACAAAAAATCACAGTTACCCTTTTTTTTTGACTTTTTACACCCCCCAGAAATTTTTCATTGATGCAGCAAACTACTAAATCTTAAAACAGCAATTCTATATTCACCAAGGGGAATTGAAATGTGCAAAAAAAAATCGTTTATTAAACCAAAAAAACATAAGTTTTCGTTTTTTGAAATTTTAAAGCAACCCCAAACATTTTCATTGACGCAGCATCTTGTAAATCTTTTTAAAAAAGGGAAATTTTATATTCCCCCACCGGTGAAATTTTTAAAGGGGCCAAAAAAAAAACCCTTTATTATATCAAAAAAATAACCCGTTACGTGTTTTTTTTACTTTTGCGGGACTCACATTGTTTCCTTGACGCAGCATTTTACGTAAATCCTTAAAACAGCAAAATTTTTTTTTTCCCCCCAGGTGAATTGAAAAGTGCAAAAAAAACCGTTTATTATACCAAAACTAACAGTTACGGTTTTTTGATTTTGGGGCACCCAACATTTTTTCAAATTGAAAGCAGCTCTACGTAAAAACTTAAAAAAAACAATTCTATATTTCCCCAACCCCACAAACCGGGGAAAATTTAAAGGTGCAAAAAATACCCGGGTTTTTTAATTTTTTCCAAAAAATAACAATACGTGTTTTTTTGGGGCCCTTTTTCCCCCGTCCCAAATTTTTTTGATTGGGAAAACCCTTTCAGTTTAAAATTTTTAAAACCACAATTTTTTTTTTGAAATTTGAGAGATTTTTAGAATTTGCTGTGATTTTGGCCCTCTTTTAATAAAAAAGACTTTCCCAAAAAATTCCATATCTTTTTCAAAAATTTTTATTTTCGGGAAAATGGAGCGAAAAGAGGTGGTAAAAAGAGCAAAAGGGGGGTAGCAATGGGGGTAGGGGGTACAGAGAAGGGGGCTCCCTTTCCCGTTGGGGCGACATTTAAGAAAGCCAGGGATCCTCAGTTGCAGGACCCTCAGGCCTGTTTAAACGCCCGGGGGCCCGGGCCCCCGTTTAATCTAAGGGAAAAGAACATCGTCGCCCAAAATTTGGGGGTTTTTTTTTTTTCCCAAGGTTAATTTCAAAACCCGCATCTAGAAAATTTTTAAAAAACCTCGTCCTCCGAGTCCCCGGGCCCAAATGTCCCCTCTCAGCATCATCAGCATCCGTTTCCCAAAATGAAGGAAACCCAAAAGTCAAATCGTGTACCCACCATTGTTTTTTAATCCATTTGTCCCCGAAGACCTCTTTGATGACAAAAAAGCGGGTTTGGGGGCAGGGATTGGGTTAAAAAAATCAAGAGGATGATTTAGTTGTCTGACGCCAGTTACGATGCCAAACAAGGAGGTGAAGGGGCCCGGGCAAAACCGGGAAAAAAAAACCCGGGCCGCGGTCCGGCAACGCCTTTTCAGTGCCTCTTGCTTGTAGGGCCCCATTTCCCGGGTGCAGAATGTCGGACGGGCAAAATCAACCCTTTTTGAGATGATGATGACGACATTGAGAAACCAACATGTTTTTTTCAGAGAAATTTCTTTCGAGTGCTTTTACACGGATGAGGAGGAAGACGATGGGGTTAGTATCAGTACGGGTCCCCCCCTCAAAAAGGGGGGGGCGGTCGCAGAAGGGCCCCCGGATATATTCCGGGGCCCGCCACGGTTTACGCAAACCCCGCTCCCCCCTTATCGCCCGTCAAAAAAGGTTTCCAGGACCCTCCAAGCTGGGGCCTTTTTGAAACAAACCTCTGATTCACCCAGCGATGCATATGCCGCCTTTGCCTAAACGCATAAATAGAAAGGGAAGAACCTTAAGGGGTTAAACCCCCCAAAATGTTAGTCACAAGCGAATGCATGAGTTTAAATGGAGGAAAATTGGCAAAAAAAAGGCCCAGACCGGGAAACCGGGCCTCCAACCCCTTCACCCCTCTGTCTCCTCCTCCTCCTCCCCGCCACCACCAAGCGTTCCCCCAGCTGCCCAAGGGCCCGAGTTTAAGATCAAAGGGGTTCCCCCTCCGCTTCAGCCTCCACCGTCGGGCCCCAGTTAAACCCCCAGAACCCCAGAGACCCCTCCAAACCCCCCCTCCTTCCCCAGTTTGATGACCTGCAACCCCTACAAAACGGCCAGTCTAGCAGCCCGCCTTCTGTCTTCCAGGTTTGGAGCAGAAGAAACACTTTAACCCAAACCATCCCAAAGCCAAAAGCATGTATGTCGGCATTGCCGGGCTTTTGGCCTTGAAAATGTTGCGTTTCCGCCTGGTGGACACAGATGGTTTCCGCCACGTCATGGCCTCCGCCTGCCCCCATACCAGATCGCCGAGCAGGCATTTCTTTGCCAGAAAAGCCGTCCCTGCCCGGGCCAGCCACGTTTTCATCAAAAAATTTCAAGCGCGTTGCCCTGCATCTGTGTCCGGAAAAGTCCATCTCACCACCGACACAATGGACTAGTAAGCAGGGCCCAAGGCCGCATATATCTCTGTGACAGCTCACTGGGTGATCTGGGTGGATGTCTCGGGGGTGACGGTGGCTCTCAGGCTCGGCGCACGCTCTTCAAAAACCGCAGGGATGGTGCAGGGTTTCCCTTTCCCCCAAGGTTCCTCTGGTGGCATCACGTGCCCAGAGACACCAGGCCGTGTTAAAATTAATCTGCCTTGGAGACCCGTCCACACACAGGTCAGGAGCTGTGGACGGCTCTCCGCAATGAGACGAGCGCTGGTGGGTGACAAGAACCATGTGCCAGGCAAGGTGGTGTGCGATAACGGGGGGAAATCTGCTGGCCGCCCTTAAGATCGGTAGGCGGAGCACATCCCTTGCCTGGCACATGTCATGAACCTTTGCCCGTCCAGAAATTTCTAAAGATCTACCCGGGTCGGGAAACTGCCTGCTGAAGAAGGCTCGAGGTCTGAGTTCGCACTTCCCCTTTCCCGCACCCTGCTTCGTCCAGCCTGGCTGTGTTTGCAGCGTCAGCTCGGCCTCCCCATCAACCGTCTCATTGTTGACGTGGCAACACGCGGGAAATTTCCACCCTCCACATGCTCCAGCGATTGTGGGCAGCAGCGCAATTGCCATTACGCAGTACGAAGTGATACATGGCCTGACAAGCAGCGGTGCGGACCTCGGGGTGTTGAACCACCGAAGTGGATGCAGGTGAAAGAGCTCGCACCATCCTTGCCAGTTTTGAAGAAGCCACCAAAATGGTCAGTGCGGGACAATCCCCTTGTCAGCATGAGCATTGTGGTGATCTTAGTTCTGGAACGATTCGTTGGAAAAATCTGAAACAACAGGTCCCGCAGCGACGGAGGAGGAGACGGACACAGATGGGGGTCACGGAGCCTTTCTCTCCGTCAAATCCACAAGGCCCGACAGTTTCACAATTTTCATCGGTCTTCAATTAGGCAGTGGTTCGGGTCCAGAGCTAGTGCAAGGTGGCGCATCACTCTCAGGTGCATCATCTCAGGCAAGTCAGGGCTGTGTTTGAAGCTGTCCCGGGAGGCAGCGGAGGAGGAGGGGGAGGTATTCCTAGACACCATGTTTACCGGACGTCCCTGCCTTGGAAAAGAGGTTGGCGCGAATTTTTAGGCGGAGCAGGAAGATGAGGAAGATCAGTTTGCTAGTGCCCTCGACCCAAGGCGTGGAAATCAAGGGCCCATCTCTCACATGAGGTGTTTGGGATGCTCCATTTCCTCCAACATGATCCTCGCCTTTAAAGGGCCATCAAAATGAACAAAAAGTTATTTGGGTGGCCACCCTCCTGGATCCCCCGGTACAAAACAAAACTCAGCACTTTTCTTCCACCCACCCAAATAGAGAGTAAAATGCAGGAAATGGAGACCTTGCTGATTGATCAACTGGAGACATCTGTTGCGTCTGCTTCACGTTCCCAAATGTCACGGTGGAACAACATCAGCGACGTGACAGCAGTAGAGTTCCAAGCAGGCGTAGCGGCAGCAGCAGGCAAGGTGGCGGAAGCCTAATGGGTAAACCTCTGGCAATCTTTGTTTACCACCTCACCACCGCAGGGCAATGTAGGGCACACAGCCAACACACACAGATCAGAAAAAGATAAATGTGCACGACAATATGAGTCTCAACACCCAGGTTTTTTCATGTTTTTCCGGACCCAATAGACTTCTGGGTATCCAAAATGGACGAATGGCCCGAGCTGGCTCGTCACGCCATAGAGGTGTTATCCTGCCCACCAGCCAGCGTCATATCTGAGCGGACCTTCAGCACAGCTGGAGGTGTCATTACAGACAAACGCATCCGGCTTTCCACGGATAAATGTGGATCGTTTGACTTTCATCAAATGAATCGGGCATGGATCTCTGATGATTTTGTGGCCCCAATTGCCGAGGTCACCGATTAGTTCCCGTCAAACTTCACATTCCTTTCAAACAGAAATGGTCCTCTTGAAAACTTTTTTTTAAAATGATCATTTCTTACTGAAATTTTTTTATTCTCTTTTCCTCTTTATTCTCTTTTGCTGTGAGGAGACTGTAAAAGACAGCAAGGTTTCATGACAAAACCGTATTCCATTTACTCACTTTATCTTAATAAGTTTTCGCATTGTAAATGGTTTTGAGGTCATGTTGCTGTGAGATACATCAATAATAATGGTCATTTTGAACAGAAATGTGGATTCTAATTGGCATTTCTCCCTCACAATTTTTAACAGTGGCTGATTAGTCATAATTATAATAATTTTGGGGTTATTTTTATGTGAGATACAGCAATAATCATGGTCCTTTGGAACAGAAAATGTGGCTTCTAAGTGGCATTTCTCCCTCACAAATTTTAACAGGGCTGAGTAGTCCTTTTTCTAATTTTTTGGGTCATGCTGCTTTTAAATTCAGCAATACTACAGTCCTATTATAAAAAAAATGATTTGGTTTTCCCAATAGACATTTGGGTTTTTCACCAATTTTACCAAAGTGGCTCAAGGGTCATGCTTTGAATTTTTGGGGGCATTTTGCTTTGAAATGCGCAATACTACAGTCCTATTCTAAAAAATGTTGTTTCAATAGACATTTGTTCTTCACAATTGTCCAAAGTGGCTCAAGGGTCATGCTTTGAAAATTTTTGGGGGCATTTTGCTGTGACATGCCAGCTATACTACAGGTCCTATTCTAGAAAAAAAAAGTTGTTTCTAACAGACATTTGTTCTTCACAATTGTCCAAAGTGGCTCAAGGGGGCATGCTTTGAATTTTTTGGGGGCTTTTGCTGTGACATGCAGCTATACTTAAAGGTCCTATTCTAAAAAATTTTTTATATAACAGACATTTTTTATTCACAATGTCAAGAGTGGCTCAAAGGGGGATGGTGCTGTCAGAAACAGGAATAGGTAGGACACTGTTAATGACACATATTGCAAAATGACTTGTTTTTTGCAAGATCTTTAACATAGCTATCAATCCCTGTATTGAGACAACCCATTTAATACAATGAAAAAAAAGAGAAACAAAGACATGGGTGGGATTCCATCCTATTTTAAAAATGTGTTTTTTTAGAATTAAACTACTAAAAAACTTTTCATGTACAAAATAGCTGGTAAAAAATTTCCCCTGAATTGTACAAGGGAGGTACAGGAAAACTTGACCAGATGTAGGTTATTCAGAGACATGGAGTATTTAGCACGGGACAGAGAACAAAGTACAGAGACAATTTCCTCCAGCACGTTTTAGTAAAAAAGAGAAAAAAAAATGCCAAGCAAAAGGGCACCTGGGGGTAACAGGAGCGTTAACCACCAGTATTTCCCCACCAGTAAGTCTCAATTGGTACCGCACTCCCTACGGAGGGGCAAGCGCTACCCAGGTCTTGACGTGTACTGAGGAAGGCTGGAGTTCTCACACTTCCGCTTCCCAAAATCTGCTTCAGCACGACAGTTTTTGTTGCTGCGTCATCAGGCATTTTAACCTGCGTGTTAATAGATGACGGACGCCAGCCTGGGGCTCTCACCGAACCCACTGTAACTCCGGCCCTGGGGCATGCTGTGGCACAGAAAAAGTTCCCAGTCAATGTCCAGTTTTAACTAAAATGGTGGTTGAAAGACTCCTTTTTCCGGGACTTTGTAATCTGGGGTCAGACAGGTTTAATGGTCATACTGGGCCCAGGACAGGGACAGTATATGTCCATTCAACTAAAATGGTGGTTGAAAGACTCCTTTTTTTCCGGGACTTTTTAAACTGTGGTCAACAGGTTTAATGGTCATTCTGCGGTACAGGACAGATATAGTTAGTGTCCAGTTCAACTAAAATGGTGGTTTAAATATCTCCTTTTTGCGGCCCTTTTGAAAGCTGGGGGGCATGCAGGTTTGGGGCTCATGCTGCGTTTCCAGGACAGGGATATTCAATGTCTAGTTCAAGTTTAACCATGATGGTTCAAATCATACTGCCTTCTGGCACTTTTTAATTTGTGGGTCATGCAGGTTTAAAAGGGTCATTCTGTGGTACAAGACAGGGATAGTGGAATGGTCTGTGACTTTTCTCTTTTGACTTTTATAACCTAGTGTGTTGCCTAAGATGTAGCACGTATCCATTTGACTGTTGTGGATGTTAATTTCAGCCTTCTCCAGCCTTGTTTGGGTTAATAATGAAGGTGTTGTTGCTCTCCCATAGACTTTAATGGTAATCGCTCATAATCGATGCTCACTATCGAAAAACCTTATCGATAGCGGCCGACTATCGACTATTGCTCGATCTCGATAGCCAACGCAATCGCTCAACACTATTAATTATGATATTTAGTTTGTACATAATTGGCTAGGAATATAATAAGATGGGTGGACACTCATCCTTACTGAGGAGCGCTACACACTTCGCCCAATAGATAGCATCCACAGACTATTCTTCAGTTTGACCAAGTCATTTGAACCCTGACCTTTTTCCTGCCAGTGAATTTTCTTTGGCTAGCTTATCACCCGGTTATATCTGCATTTATGGCCAGACAGGTCAAGGGACATATCTGCTTTTGGGCCCAGCATAAACAAAAGCTAATTAAATTGCGATATAAATGCTGTGTCCTAGACAGAGAGAATGCCTACACCATATCCCATCAAGAAGATTAATAGTTTTTTTAACCCCTTCCCAACATGGGACATATGCATACGTGCTAGCGGGAAGTGACTTCCCACAAATGGACTTATGCATACGTCCTGGCAATCGTGCGGGCTTGTGGGCGAGCCCCACACGATCGCGACATGGGACCAGCGGTGTATTACCGCTGGCCTCGTGCCGTATCACCCACGGCCGGAGTGCGCTCCGGCCGTGGGTATTTAACCCCTTAACTCCAATGATTAATTAAGATCATCGGAGCTAAGTCACAGGCAGAAGGAGGGAGCCTCCCCCCCTGCCTGCTTTATCGCGCTGCGCAGATCT
>JAODAL010064807.1:0-18523 GCA_025379985.1 Phyllomedusa bahiana
GAAATTGGTTGGCCTTAGTCCACATGATGGAGCATTTGTTAATGAAGCCCCGACCGCTTAGGTCCCCTCAAATTTTGGTCGGCAATGGTAGTCAAAAAGCATGGGCCCCCAGTTGGGGCAAAAGTGACGGGGCGTGAAAGAGGGCGGGGCTGCTGCTGTTGACCCAAGATGCTGCAAAATGGAGGCCCAGTGGTTCGTTGCTGAGTTGTTGCAAATTGCTGACTGCTGGGCAAGATTTGCTGCGAGTCGATCCCGGGCCGGGGGTTTACCTCGGCGGGATCCAGGGCTGGATCTTATGTCACGGTGTGGTGTGGACCCTTTGGGACCGCCGCAACCCGGAAATGAAGCCTCGCCAGGGAGTGGGGTTAAGTGGTCCCGGTGTTCACAAAGCCCCCCCGCAAAGCGGCATGGCTTGCTGGGCGGGAGTTCCCGGGTCGCTCCATGAGACTTATTGCGGGGCAGCCGAGGTTAACGGGTACAAATCGTAAGGCAAGTGTAGTGGGGGGAAAAGCAGATGGTCGGACAGGCGGAAAAGGTTGTGGTCGTGGGATGTAGGTGAGAGGTTGGGTACACGGAATCAGGAAAAGACAAAATTTATCATTTTTCATGTAGGAAGGCAGTAAAGATCGCGGGGGTGCAGGAGGCGTCATAATATATCGGTAGCGCCCGGAAATCAACCAATTCCCGGCGCGTGGCCTTTAAATTTGAAAGAAGGGCCCGCGCGGCGCCCAAAGGAGCGGGGGGCGCGCGGCCGCGGGCGCCCTGGGGGGGAAGCAGGAGCGCGGGGGGGGGAAAGTGGTCGGCGGGGGGAACGGTGTGCCGGGGCCCCCCCGGAGCGCGGCGCCACTCGTCCTGAGCGGGGGACCAGTTGGGATAGGGGCACCCGCACCCTGTTTTCATGGGCTGCGGGACCGCTCGTTACAATTATGTGAAAATACTGAAGCAACATCTCAAGACATCCCGGAAGTTAAGTTGGGGGAAATAGGCTTCAAATTTAAATGCTTGAAGCATATCGGGAAATGGTTACAAAGTGGCACATTATTTAAAATTTGACAATTAAATAATTTTGGTAATCCTTTTGACCTAAAAACGGTTTAAATGTTTATCCCTCCCCCCCAGACTTTTCCCTGCCAAAAACTTTATAATAACTCTTAATTAAGTCATGAGTTATGATAAAAAAAGGAACAAAAAAACCCCCTACATATCCCCCATCTTCTGCTCCAAAAAAAATCCTTTATCAAGAAAAAAACATTACATAAGCTACTACTTAAGGCCGATTTTACTACCGAACACTACCCAAATTCCCTTTTTATACTGTGATGAATAATCCCCCTTACTTTACTAAAAAAGATTCAGTTGCAAAGACCAATATTCCACTATAGCGGCTTCTTTTCCTTGGAAGGGGTGGGGAGGGCCCCCTGTGTCTGCCGCAGCCCCCTAACCTCCCCAATGCCGTTGTCGGCCCGCGGCGGCCCCGGGGGGGCCCCCCCCTGTTTTAAAGGCCCCGGCCAACCGTCTTTAAATGGTGAGGGGACGGATCATGCTCCTGCCCCGCTGTTTTTTAGGCTGCAAGCCCATGGCGGGAGCGGGATTTTTGGCGGGAGCGTAGAGGGGAGTAGCATTTCATTTTTTTTCGTCACAGTGCCAATCGTTACAGAGAATTAATATACGGGGGCTGTGTACCTCAGGGGCTATATACCCTAGAGGGGGTGGTCCCTGCTTACACCTATAGGGGGTGTGACGTGGGAGTGGATCCGCGGGGCCCAACGAAGCGGTGATAGCTAACCCCACGAGGGAAGGGAATTAAGTAGCCCGGGTTTTTTCACCAGACCCCGCCGCAAAGCGGGTGGACTTGCTGCGGCGTGAGGCTCCCCGGTCTTTACCCCTGCGTGACTTGCTTGCGAAGGCAGGGGGTTACAGGGGGTAAGAAACGTAATCGGGGGCCCGTAGTCGGGGCCCGGCGAAGGTCGGGGCGGGCAGCAGAGGTTGTGGTCGGGAGGGGGGAGGGGTCGGGCAGCGGCAAAAGGCAAGGTCGGGAAACTTTAGCGGAAAGGTGGACACGGGTAATCAGGATGGAACAGCAATACTCTTGACATATAAAGACCCAAAGATGGGGGAAATTTCTGGGGGCGGAGCCCTTTAAAATAAAACCCAGGCCCGATATGACCAATTATCGGGAAACTGGCCCTTTAAATTTAGAGAAGCGGCGGGCACCCCCTTAAGCGGCGGCCCGCGCCGAGGGCCGGGACAGGCAGGAGCGGCGTTCACGGGCGGGGCCCGGGTAAGAGAGGCGGCGCCGGGGCCCGAGGGCAGGGGGTGGTCGCGGGGGAGGGACCCCGCCCCCGTGACGTACCCCCCCCTTAGGTCTCCCCCTTTTTTAGAAATAGAGGGAGGAGGGGACATTTTGGGCCCCGGTTTCCCCCAGCCCCGCTCCCGGCCCGAACCCCCTTCAGTAATAAGAAAAAACCGCTTCCCCTCATGTCTTTGAGCCAACCCCCTTGACCTCAAAGATGTTTCAGATTTGGGCCAAGAGAGGTGAGAAGGACCACGGGAGAAGCGATTCGCCCCAAGGTTGGGGGGGACATGGAAGGATTCGGGTGGCGGGTGGAGGCGGGGAGTTGTGGGACACGGGTTTAGCTTGCAGTCCCTCAAAGGGACCCCGTTATTTAGGCCCTGTTTTTTGTAGGCCCCCAAAGCGAATTTATTTGCTGGATGAAAAAATTATCCCCCAGGCAAAAATAAGGGCGAGGCCACAGTATCGTCGCCTGGACTTTAGTGGGGCAAGAAGCCCGAAACGGGCCTGTCGAAGGGTGAGCTGCCAGAGAGCCTTGATGCCCTTTTTACTTGGTACCACGGGGGACATGCCCGGGAAGGTAAAAAGGGGGAGGGGCGGGGGGGATGTAACCCAAACAGAAAAAAAAGGGGGGAGGCCCCGCGGATCCGAATCAAAAGATTTTTAAGAAAATTGGGGAAAGAAGATCAGCCCAATTTCCCCCGGGCGGAAAAAAGTGCGCAGGTTGGTACCCAAGTCCCTGGTTTTAAACCTCTTCCTGCCGTTGTTTGGGGTGGTTTGCGGATGAAAAATCTAACAAACCCTGCAATTGACCACAAAAACCCCGCCAAAATTTTGCAATGAACTGGACTCCCTATAGAGCTTTGTGAAACGGGAGCCATGCGAGGGAAAAAACGTGACTGAAAAAATATTGGGCAGCTGAGGGCAGAGGGAAACCCCGGGAGTGGGAAAAAGGAGCCATTTTGGAAACGGTCGGTCACGCCCAGATGCCTTGTTTCCCAAAAGAGGACGGGGGTCGGTAATAAAGTCCATGGTACATGGGCCCATGGTTTTTTCCGGAGGGGGGAGAGGTGAAAAAGGCCCGGGGTTGAGCGGGGACCTTATTCCGGGCACAGGGGGCGGTAGAAAAAAAGTCCCTGACTCCTGAGCAAGGTGGCCACCAGTAGTAGCGGGGAACGTTGAGCGACTATGGACCCCTGGTTCCCCAGCCGCACGGAAGGTTGTCCCCTTCAGGACTCTAGGGCGCAAGGCAGGGCCCCCAAATCGTTTCCCAGGGGGTAGGCGTTGGAGACCCAAGGGGGCGCGTTGACGAGTCGATCGGGGGGGACAATTGCTGGGGAGGAGACTCAAGCCCCGCTGATCCGAGGAACGAGAGAGGGTCCGCCCGGATGTTTTTCTGGGCCCGGCGAAAATGTAGACGGAAGTAAAAAACGCCAAAGAATAGGACCCCGGGCCCGCCGGGGATTCGGGTTGGCGATGCAATACGGGGTTCTTGTGGTCTTGAAGATATCAATGGGTGGTGAGCCCCCCCCAGCAGATGACGCCTTTCTTAAAGAGCGCTTTAGGGCCAGTAATTCTGATCCCCTTGGTTTTTTCTTTCGGCAGGAGAGAAATTTTTGGGGGGAAAAATACCGCAGGTAAAATTTTACCGAGGAGGATCTTGCAGAAGGCAGCCCCGGGTCCCAAACTGAAGGGGCTTACTTCCAGAAAAAATGGCGGTAAGGGTTGGGCGGACGGATCGGACCCGATGAAAATGCGCTTTAAACCGGGTTGAAGGGTTTGGTCTGGGGGCCCGGGGATTTGGGGGATTGGGTTTTTTCCCGGTCAGAGCCCCAAAGGGAGCCCGTGTAGAGAAGGGGGAAAATTGTTGTAATAATTAGCAAACCCCAAAAAACGTTAAATGGCCCGGGGCCCCGGTTGTGGTTTGCAAACACCCCGGAGAGTTGGAAGGACCCACTGGAGACCCCTATCAGAGACGAGTACTGGAAGGGTAAGCTGGTGGGTTTGAAAGACACTTCTCGGGTTTTGGGAAAAGCTGTGAGTGCGGGTCGCTGGGACCCGTGGGGGTGGTGGAATGGTCCCCGAGATCTGGGGAGAAGATGGGATATCTCCAAATAGACGATTTTCACGACGTAGATAGGGCCTGAAAGATTTCTTGACAAAAAATTTTGAAATACTGCCCGGGGGGTTTCAGAGTCCGAAAGGCATAACCAATTCGAAATGGCCATCCGGGTATTAAATGCCGTTTTCCCTTCATCGCCTTCCTTTTTTGCGGATTAAATTTTAGGCCCCACGAAGATCCAGTTTTAAAAAAATTTTGCCCCCCGCAGGGGTCAAAGAGTTTTGGAGTCAGGGCAAGGGTGCGGTTTTTTTGGTAATTTTGTTTGGCCCCGATAATCGATGCAGGGCGGAGGGGCCGTCTTTTTTCTCCCCGAAAAGAAGCCCGGCTCCAGCCCGGGCGAGGGCTTACGGGTGAAACCTTTGCGGGGTTCTCCCTGATGTACTCGACATCGCTTAGTTTCCCGGGGCGGAGAGAGGGAAACCCGGGTCTGGGAGGAGTACGCCAGATTTAGGTCAATGGGAAAACATAAGGCGGTGTGGAGGGGAAAAGTTCAGCCTGACTTCCCAAAAGACATGGCAAAGTCCCCCGTAAGGGGAAGGTAGCCCGGGGGGCTTTGGGAGGTTCCGGGGGCGATTGAGGAGCGAGTTTCGGCTTGGAAGGGAAGAGAGAGACAGCGGAAACCCCCCCGCATGACTTCACCCGTGCTCCAAACCAAAAATTGGGGTTGGTCCTGTAGCCAAGGGAAGGCCAAAGGATCTCGAGGGGATCGAGGTAGGACTAAAGCGCAGTTCCTTGTGAAGAGCCCCCAATTTGCAAGAGAGGGGGCGTACGGAAGGGATCGTTTAAGGCATTCGCCTTAACCGGGGACGAAAATAGGTTTCAGCAATGGAGTCACAGGAAGACGAACCTGGTCAAAGTTGTGGTTATGAGTTTCCGTGATCCCGAATCAATAAAGGCGGTGGCCTGGAAGGGTGTCCGGGAAGCAACCCAAAATTTACGGGCCTGGTCAGACGGGGAGAGGCCGTTCGGGCCCCTGGGGTTTCCTCTCCTCGAGCCCTAGGTGGGAAATTTCCCGGGCGCACGGCCGTCCCCAATGAAATGGCAAAAAGCCGCCCAATAAGCCGCTGTTTTGACGACGCTGAGAACGTTTCCCCCTGAGAAGGTGGGCTCTCTGCCTGCAAAGGTTCCTCTTTAAAAACCCTTGAAAGGGGGAAGAGGTGACGCAGGAAAGTGGGGCCAAGCGGGGGAAAGACGGGCGGACGGTTTCCCATTGTGGGGGAGCTTTGTTGCCTTTCGGCGAAGCGAATTCCATGGGTGGCCAATGGATTAGATCATCCCAAGGCAGTGTAGATCCCCAGCGGCGAGTTGTCCCTTTATTGCCCCCAGAGGCCCTTTCCAAAATTTTGCCCCCAATTTTTGCTGTTCCAGTCCCGTCCCAAGCGAAGTTTCGAAACGCACCGAATATGACCGACTGTGGTTGCCCCGATGGGGGGAGCATGCTGCGGCGCGAAGAAGTACGGCGGGGCCTCAAAGACGGTGCGGAACCCCGGGGAAGGCTTGGAGGTCCCCTGTCAGAGGTCCCCCCGATCCCTGTGGGTAGCCCCAAACCCAAAGGGTTTCCAGAAAGGGGTGATAATGAGGCCACCCTTTGGTCGTCTTAGGGAATTGGGGCCCCCCTCATTTCGAGGTGGTGGGGCATGGCTGATGAACCCAGGGATTTCTTGGGGTCTCCCCCCTTGTAGCGTGGGGGGTGGCAGATCGGAGGGTCCCCAAACGGAGCGGTGAGAATGGTGCCGGAAAACAACGGATGCGGTGCAGAGGCGGCAAACGGTGGAGGGGAGCGAGTCGCCAGGTTTGCCTCTTGGCCCCAAGCGGTCGATGCGTTGACTTGTGGGCGACGTGTAGGATGTCCCCCGGGGATCGGGGAGAGGTACCCCCCCGGGGGTCCATGGCCCAGTCTGTATGTGACGTGGGAGTGGATCCCCTGGGCCAGCAAGGGTGATGTAAGCCCCGCCCGGGAACGGAATCTAAGTAGCCCCATTTTTTTACCGAGCCCGCCCCAAAGCGGGTGGACTTGTGCGGCGTGAGGCTACCAGGTCGTTTCCCCTGACGTGACTTGCTTGCGAAGGCACCGGGGTACAGCGTGGTACAGAACGTAATCCCGGGGCGTGTGGGGACAGGCAGGGTCGGGCCGGGAGCAGAGGTTCGTGGTCGGGCAGGGGAACGGTCAGGGAGGCGGGGAAAAAAGAAGGCAGGAAAGTAGCGGAACGGGGCTGGGACAGGGTAATAGGCGGACGCAATACTCTCTGACATAGGAAGCCACAAAAGATGGCAGGGTAATGGGGGGGGGATACCTAAATAGAACCAGCGCCCCTAATGCCAAATTTTGGGAACTGGCCTTTAAATTTAGAGAAGCGGCGCGGCAGTTAAGCGGCGGCAAGCGACGAGGGGGAGGGAGGGCGGCGTTCACGGAGGCCGGGTAGAGAGGCGGCGCCCAGGCCCAGGAGCGAGGGGTGGTGGGGGGGCGCGGAACCCCCCCCGTGACAAGGGGGCTGTGTACCTATGGGGGCTTGTAGTGCCAAGAGATTAATTGACCATTTAGAGTCCTTATTGACAGTCAGAAATTCTAGGGTTATCTCTTGTGCTTGTAGGACCCCCTGCAGTAGCTGTATATGCTGCTAGGGCTTTAAGGGAGATTATCTTGCCTGGTAGCTAGATCAATAAATACTACCAGTAGCACCTAAGAAGATATAGTATTAGATACACAAAGTTATCGAAAAGCTATGTTACAGAATAGAGCGGCTATAGATTATTTGTTACTAATTAGTGTTGAGCGATTACGTTGACTATCGCCATCGGTCGATGGTCGATAGTCGGCCATCATCGACAAGATATTTGATGGTCGATGATAGATTATCACCGATGACCATTAAAGTCTATGGGAGGCAACAACACCTTCATTCTTACACCCAAACAGGCCTGGAGAAAGCTGGAATAAACACCCACAACAGTCAAATGGATACGTCCTACATCTTAGGCAACACACTTAGGTTATAAAAGCCACAGAAAAAAACTCACAGACCATTCATTTACCCCTGTCTTGCACCACATCATGACCCTTAACCTGCATGGACCCACAAATTTAAAAAGTGCCGAAGGCAGTATGATTTGAACCATCATTTTACTTGAAACTGGACATTTAATACCCCTGTCCTGTAACGCAGCATGAGCCCCAAACCTGCATGACCCCAGTTTTAAAAAGTGTGGGAAAAGGGAAAGTCTTTCAACACCATTTTAGTTGAACTGGACATTGTTTATACCTGTCTGGACTTTTAGTATGACCATTAAACCTGTCTGACCCCAAATTAAAAGTGCTGGGAAAAGGAGGTCTTTAAACCCCCATTTTTAGTTGAATGGACATTGACTATACCTGTCCTGGGCCACAGCATGAGCCTCAAACCTGCATGACCCCCCATTTTAAGTCCCAGGAAAAAGGAGTCTTTCAAACCACCATTTTGTTTCACTGGACATAGGACTATACCTGTCCTGGGCCACAGCATGACCCCTAAAACCTGTTTGACCCCCAAATTAAAAGTCCCGGGAAAAGGAGTCTTTGAACCACTTTTTAGTTGAACTGGAATTAACTATATCTGTCCTGTACCGCAGTATGACCATTTAAACCTGTCTGGGCCACAAATTAGAAAGTGCCGGGAAAAGGAGTCTTTAAAACCCCCATTTTAGTTTCATGGACTTTAGATATCCCTGTCTGGGCCACAGCATGACCCCTAAACCTGTTTGACCCCCAAATTAAAAGTGCGGGAAAAGGAGTCTTTGAACCCCATTTTAGTTGAAACTGGACATTAACTATATCTGTCCTGTCCCGCAGTTTGACCATTTAACCTGTCTGGCCCCAAATTAGAAAGTGCCGGGGAAAAAGGAGTCTTTGAACCACCATTTTAGTTGAACTGGAAATTGACTATACTGCCCTGGGCACAGCATGAACCCCAAACCTGCATGCCCCCCACATTTAAAAAGTCCCGGAAAAAAGGAGTCTTTAAACCACCTTTTTAGTTGAACTGGACATGGGACTATACCTGTCTGGGTCACAGCATGACCCCAAAAATGTTTGACCCCAAATTAAAAAGTGCGGGAAAAAAGGAGTCTTTGAACCACCATTTTAGTTGAACTGGACATGGGACTATCCCTGTCCTGGGCCACAGCATGACCCTAAACCTGTTTGACCCACAGATCACAAAGTGCCATATGCTTTTTGTACAGTGACTCTCATTTAGTTATATTTTGGTAACTGACATTTGTTTGCAGAATTTATTTGGGAGTTTTATTTTTTAGTTTTACATTTATTACCATTTTGCTTTTTTTTCAAGTGTGATAACATACAACATCACCCCTCCCATGCAGTTTTTAAAGGCATTTTTTACACGTGTAGATGTGTTAATTGTCCGCAACCCCTAAAATAATACAATTTTCCTAATCATCCCAAAAACTTCTTTAGTTGAGAAGACATTTGCCTCATGGCTTTGAGACTGATTCAGCCAATCAATTCAAAAGGTTTCATTTTTCCTCCAAATCTTCTTCATTGATTAGGGACAGATCCCTGGAGATCAAAAAGATGCGGACCCCATAGTGACTCCAGCCCAAAATTTTAAGCCTCAAATTGTGCAAATTTGTGTCCAGCCCCGGACCCTTTTTGACACTACTTAACCTAACAGAAATCACTTTTCAAATCTGATTTTTAGAGTAATTTGAAGCTGGCCTGATTGCCCCTAACGGTGAGAGCCAGTGCTGCTGTCAGCCATCTGTTAACACGGAGGTCCAGCTGCCAGGGCCAGGGCTTACACCTATCTTGAAACACCTTTCTGAAATGTATACGGATAATAAAAGGTATTTTTGGCACTATCAATTCCCTGTGGTGACTACAAAAATTTCTGTATTCAAATTTAACTGCAAAATAGATCTATCAACAAGCTTGATGACCAAAAGTGAAAAAAACACCTGTCTTGATATGTATACGGGTTTAAAATAAGGTATTTTTTGGCACCTATCAATTCACCTGTGGTGACTTCTAAATTGCTGTATTCAAATTTAACTGCAAAGTAGATCTATCAACAAAACTTGACTGACCAAAAGTGAAAAAAACACCTGTCTGAAATGTATACGGATATTAAAAGGTATTTTTGGCACATATAAGTACACCTGTGGTGACTACAAAGTTGTGGTTCAAATTTAACTGCATGGTGGTCTATGAAAACACAGCTGGCCTGCGCCAAGTGAAAAAAAACAGTATCTGAAATGTATACTGATAATAAAAAGGTATTTTTGGCACCTATCAACCTGTGGTGACTACAAAGTTGCTGGATTCAAATTTAACTGCAAAATAGATCTATCAACAAAGCTTGACTGACCAAAAGTGAAAAAAGCACGTATCTGAAATGTATTCGGATAATAAAGTTATTTTTTGGCACCTATCAATTCCCTGTGGTGACTACAAAATTGCTGTATTCACATTAAGTAAGATCCCTAAATGAAAAAGTGTACTCCCCAAAGTGAAAAAAACACGTATCTGAAATGTATTCGGATAAAAAAGGTATTTTTGGCCCCTATCAACTGTGTGACTACAAAATTGCTGGTTTCTAATTGAACTGAAAAATGGCTATATAAAAAAGTGGAATGGGCAAAATTGAAAAAGAACAACCCATTGAAATGTTTTTCTGGAATAAAAGTGGAGTTTTGCACCTAAAAAAAGGATTGCAGTTACTAGAAAGTGTGTATTAATATAAGTTAGGTGCCCCAATATCCCGTAAATTTTAAAAAGAAAAATGTTAATAATAAAGCTATTGAGTGCAATGTCTACCTAAAGCTTGGTGAACTTTTTCCCGTATTCTTTAAAGAGTTGTTTGTTCGCCCGGGGCCCCCCTCCCCCCGATTTACAGCGGCGATGTCCTTTAAAAATTCTCTACCCAACTTCAAAAAATCTTATCTAAAACAATATCAGTGGACACTAAAGCTAAGAAAACCTCAAAAGGGATTTGGATATTGGAAAAGATTATGCAAAGGGAAAAATGAAAAACCTGGGCTCTTAGTTTACAGTATTTGATAAAGATTTTTTTAAGCTACTCCCCAAAACGTCAAGGGGGGTCCCAGAGCAGGTGAGTCCCCACACTAAAAAATGTTACCTCACTTGGGTCATCCAGCTAAATTCAGGGTATGGGGGAACTAGCAATTGGGTTATCCTGCATGGTTTAAAAGAGGGCGCTGAGTGCAGCAAGCCAATGGATTTTCCCCAAATTTAAATGGGTACAAAACGTAAAAAAGTGTGCACGTTTTTAAATTATTCTGAAATAGCAAGCATAGGTGCAATGAAAACTAGCATACTATAACACAAATTCAGTGGAAACTAAAGATAAGTAAAAATCAAAGGTTTTGGAAATTGGAATGCATTATGCTAAGGAAAATTTGAAAAACCCGGGCTTTAGTTTTTCGTATTTGATCAAAGATTGTATTTTAAACTCACCTCCCCAAAAAGTTAAAGGGGGGCCCCGGCAGGTGAGCCCTACATAAACATGTTACCTCATAGGCGCAATCCAGACTGCAACTTCGGGTTTTGGGGAACTAGCAATTGGATTATCTGCATGGTTTAAAAGAGGCAGCTGGTGCCCCCGCCCAATGGTTTTCCAATCTCAATGGACTAAAAAAGTAAAAAAGCTGTGCATCAAAAATTATTCTGAAAAACGAAGTTTTGGTGCACCTGAAAGGAATAGATAATTAAAACAAAAATCAGTGGCCCAACGATAAGTAAAAAACCCAAGGTTATAGGGTTTTTGGAAAGCATTACTGCTAAAGGAAAAAAATGAAAAACCCGGGACTTTATTACAGTATACCCGTATATGGGGCACCGTGCCGGTGTCGACTCGGTTTATCTCTCTATCTTCGCGGCCTCGTTTACAGTGGGTGCCGATAGATGAGTTATAAAATCCCGATGAGCTTTTTAACCAAATTTAAGTGTGATGTAAGTATTTTTAATCAATATTATGCGTGCTTTCCCTTTTGTAACCAATATTATCCGTCCCTTTGCCTTTATAATCTATGTTATGCAAAAGTATATACAATATCACACTATCTTCTTGTAATTTTATTTAATCATTGAATTCTTTATATAATAAAGTAAATAAAGCATTGCATGTTGCCTTCTTTAAAGCCGTATGCGACCCCAGAAATAGTTGGCAAAACAGGGCTATATACCTAGAAAGGGCTGTATACTTACCTACAGGGGCCTGTGTAACTACCTACAGTGGGCTGTATACCTATCTACAGTGGTCTATATACCTACAAGTGGCTTTATACCTACCTACAAGGGGCTGTGTACCTACCTAAAGGGGGCTATATACCTACAAGGGGCTGTATGTATGCCTACAGGGAGCTGTGTACCTACAGGGAGCTATATACTTACAAGGGGCTGTGTACCTACCTATGGAGGGCTGTATATATAGGGGGCTGTATACCTACCTACAGGGGGTGGTATATCTACCTAGAGGGGGCATATATACCTACCTATCTACAGATGACTGTATACCTGCCTACAGGGGCACATATCCTTATCTTCCTACAGGAGGCTACTTTACCTACCTACAGGGAGCCTGTGTACCTACCTATTGGGGGTCTATATACCTGCCTACTTATTGGTGGGCAACATTACTACCTACTTACTTAATGAAAGGCACATATACCAGGGAAAAAGAACAACTCAAGAATGACTCATAAGAGAAGATGTCTCTTGTGAGTCCCTGATGTCAGGGATTATTTTGCTTCTGTTTTGGATCAGTGGTGTAGTCACTGTCATGTGATGGTGACCTGAGCTGGTGTCTGACCATTCTGTGGTTTCTGTATGGCGGTATTGTAGGTTATAAGTTTGCTATCGATAATGTATATATTTATTCCTGTGAGTGGTTGTGTTGGTCCAGGGGCCCATACTGCTGTTAGAATGACCCTGCATATAGTTACCATAAAGTAGTGTATACCTGTTGTACACAGGCTCTGTAGACTGTGTATTACCACCATACAGTGACCATATAGTGATAATTTCCAGTGTACACAGGCTCTGTACACTGTATATTACTGTCGCATAATGACCATATAGTGGTAAATACCAGTGTACACAGGCTCTGCAGACTGTATATTGCCCCCATACAGTGAACATATAGTGGCAGAAACTAGTGTACACAGGCTCTGAAGGCTGTATATTACCGCTATACATTGACCATAAAGTGGTAGGTGTACACAGGCTATGCCTCCATAAAGTGACCATATAGTGGTAGAACCAGTCTACACAGGCTTTGCAGACGGTATATTACCACCATACAGTGACCATAAAGTGGCAAATATCAGTATACACAGGCTCCGCAGACATATAAGTGGTTATAGTGCAATTACATCCAGTGACTCTTCTCTGACGACTCGTTCACTTTCCTTTCTTCTGCATCTGATCCAGACCGCCATGATTACTTCTACCGGCCACCACTCATCCCTGTGGAATTTGCAAACAAATATCTTAGAATTATCACTTTCCTGGCACCCTCCTTACTGTCTGCCCCCTCTGTATAATGGGTGGGAAAGCAAGTACAGGCCTTAATTTAGAAGCACAGTCTCCTATGAGCGGAGGGTGTTGGGGAGGAACAGATGAAAACTCTCGGGAGTTTCGCTACGGGCTAGGCCCCTGTCCCCTTAGAATCATATTACCAGGTAGATACATTTGCATCGCCCCAGGAAGATATGTAGGCCCCTGATAAATGGGTTTTGGTACTGTGGGTGGGTTGGTAGGCCCAGGGGGTGGGTTTGATAGGCCTCAGGAAGGGCAGAGACAGACCCCGGGGGGGGGGGGGGGGGGGGTTAAAAGGAAAGATAAACCCAAAAGATGAAAATTAGGGGGGTAAAGGTGGTTTGGGTTTTTAAAAGTGGGGGGGGGGGGTTGAAGGGGGGTTGGTTTAGGTATTTTGGGGGGAAGTGAATTTTGGGGTCCCCCACCCTTGGATTACCCCCATTGTGTAAAGAAAAAAATCTCCCCAACCCACACCCACAATAAAGGCAAAAAAAAACCGGCAACCTAAGGCCCCCAAAATTTTTCAGGGGTCGGTGGCGCGCTCCCAGGGCAGGAACGTATTACGTAATTTACTTTTTAAAACCGCCAGCCCGCATCCCCCATCACCTGCCAGGCCCAGACGGACGGGACCTAGTGACAGCGACACCCCTTGTAGAAAGGCCCTGGCCGGCAGGGAAAATTAAGTTGCTGTTCATTGCTGGCCGGACCCCTTAGTGGGGCCTTTATTGGGCCTGGGGACAGCGATATTCTGCCGCTGCTGCGACACCTTATTGCAGACGATTATAAACATGTATAGTTTATATATGTACTATACACCTTGTTGTTTATTTTCTTCTTGTGAAGAGAACATACGTTGAAGGAAATTAACACTATAAAACTGTTAAACAGATACATTGTAACCATAATGTGAATAAATAAAATGTTTTTTCCAAAAAAAAACGTAAACTATATTTAATTTTTTTGATTTATGCCTCCTCTAAATGGAGTCCCCGGCCCCCCGCCTTTGGGGCCAGATTTCCGGTTCTAAGTTTGCATCATTGTCAAAGCACTTGCGGGGAAAGGGAAAATGTCAAAGCCACGGACCCCCCTTTTAAAAGGTGAAATAAGATTTTTGGGGCACTTAGACGCCAATTTTTTAGGCACACCAGGGCGTAAAAGGGGGGTACAGAGAGCGCTGCCCCGGGGCCCGGGGCTGGGGGGCCCGGGGGCAGCTGCACCGGGGCCACCTCCCCCCCCGTAATGCGCTCTTGGGCCCGCCGGCGTGAACTTAACAGTTCACAGGGGCGGGTAGCGGGGGGGGGCCCGGGCGTGGGGCCCGAAGGCTAAAACCTTAGGGCTCTACCTGGGGCCGGCCGGTCTGTGAAGCCCAGGGGGGGCCGCCGGCCGGGGCCCTCCGCCCTTGCTTCCCAAAAGGGCCCCCCTTTTAAAATTAAAATGCACGTCCGTGGCGTGCATCAAAAGAAAAGGGGGCGAGCAGGGGGGTTTGCGCTCCCCCCCGCCAAAAAATTCGCTCTCGGGTGCGCGGCGAATTTAAATCCCGTGCCACCTGCCGAGCTTCCGTTCCTGGCCCCAATCCTAAAGCAGAGGCTTGGGGGCCGGAGCGGAGGAAAGAGGGGGGGCCGGCCGGGTAAAAAACAACTACGGGGCCCGGGGGGGGGGGTGGGTTTGACTAACCCTACAGGGGCCCTAAATTTGGGGGGGGAAACTATGCCACAGGGGGCCCTAAAAACGGGGGGAGGGAACTAACCTACAGGGGGCCCAAAATAGTTGGGGGAAAGGGGGGAAAAATACCTACGGGGGGCCCAAATATTTGGGGGGGGGGGGAAACTACCCTACGGGGGGCCCTAATACTGGGGAAGAACTAACCAAGGGGGGGCCGGGGGCCTAATACTTTTGGGGGGGGGGGAACTATGCCCACAGGGGGCCCCAAAACTGGGGGGGGAACATACCCCAGGGGGGCCAAACTTTGAGGGGGAAAAAAAAGCCACAGGGGGCCCTAAACGGGGGGGGGCTATCCACAGGGGGCCCAAAACGGGGGGGGGGAACATCCAAAACTGGCCCTAATACTAGGGGGGGGGAACGAGCCCACGGGGGGGCCCTAATACTGGGGGTGGGGAAAAATAGCCACGGAGCCCTAATGATTTTGGGGGGAAACATGCCCTACGGTGGCCCCAAAACGGGGGGGGTAACATTCCTACAGGGGGGCTAACAAAAAGGGGGGACATTCTGCTACAAGGGGCCCTAACTACAGGGGGAAAAATATTTTGCCCCCCAAGGGGGCCCAAAACTAAAGGGGGACATTTCTGCCACAAGGGGCCCTAATCAAAGGTGGGGGACTATTCTCCTACAAGGGGGCCCTAACTACGGGGGGGGCATTCGCCACAAGGGGCTCTAATCTACGGGCCCTATTCCCTACAGGGGGGGCCTAAGCTACAGGGGCCCCCATGTACCTACATGGGAAACCCCCAAACTACCGCCTGGGGCCCCAAGCTACCTATTTTTCCCCAAGCACCAGCTACTGCCCGGGGGTGCCTACTACCCCCTTGGGGGCCCCTTGTACCTACTACCGACTGGGGGGGCCCTAATTAACCCCGGGGGGAAATTATTTCCATTTGGGGGATTATAAAGGGGTTTGTTCATGGGGGGGGGGGGCACTCAGTTAAAAAAAGATAAAAAAGTGAGGGGTCCCCCAGGGTTTTGTGTTGTAAATTCTACAGGGAAAGATGGGGGACGGGGGGAAGCATCATGGGTCGACCCAATAAAAAAAAGAAAAGTGAAGACTCCTAAAACAACTTACCCTTTACCCTAAATGTAAGTAAACATTTCAAAACACCTGTGTACCTGGTACTCCCCAAAAGGGGCACTGTACGGAGGAAATATTGGTTTGGGTTTTGATTTATATTCATAACATAATGGGGTACATTCAGTATTTTGTTGGAGACATGTGGTGATGAAGTGGCGTATTATTTTGGTGCTTGTAAATTTGTTGTTGTTTTTTTTGTGTTTGGTTTTAACTGGGTTTTTGGGCAATAACATTTTTTTTGGGGGGACTATCAGTAATGGTTTGTGTAGGGGCGGTATATTTTTAATTTATATATTGTTTTGGAATGGGGCTGGGTATCTGGGGTTTTTCCCTAACATTATAGTTGACAAGTTGAGATATTTGCTGGACCCTTTTTAACCCCCGAGAACTAAATCCCAAAAAAAATGCCACAAATTAATTTTTTTTTGGTTTTTTTTTTTTTCCCTTGTGGCCCAAAAAAACATTTAAAAGGGTTTGGGGGCCCCCCTTTTGGGCCCCTTTTGGTCCCCACCCCATATGGGCACATACGGGTTACTATTGTCTTGGTACGACAGTTATAGTTAGGGATTATTCAGTCACTTGTGGTCATGTTTCTGGCGGTTAATCATGTTCCAGTAATAGTGTTATTGGAATTTTGGTCTTGTATAGGGGATTGTTTTGTACATATGATGGGGGAGATTTAGGTGAGGTATTTTTGGGGCCCCCTTTTTTTCTACATTAAACTACAACATGTCCCCAAAAATTTTAAGGTCAAGGAGGTGGGCGAGAGAGGGTGGTAGGGGGCCCCATCCAAAAGTTTGCTTTGGGGCCCTGGCTTCTCTAGTTACGCCCCTGGGCACACAGTATCAGTGTAAAATGTGCCTGTTCTACAGCCGGTCATAAATCAGGTGCATTCTAGCGCAAAAACGACAATTCAGGCTCAGATAAACCACTTTTAAAGTGCTCTACCTGTTCCAGCAGTAATGTGCCTGAACTTGCCATACTAAACACATAATTTTGTAGATTCGTAAAGTTGTAGTGCGACACGCCTCCAGCACACCCCCCGATCTCAGGCACATTATAAAGTGCCCCACGCGCTCTGTAATGTGCTTAATATCAGAGTGCTGCCGTTTTAAAAATATAGCAAACAGGGCAGCCCTGTTCATACATGTCAGCCTTTTTAGTCTATACACATAACATAGGCTGAAATCCCAAAATTTGCCACTGGGTGGTGGAAGAGTACAGAGTAGGAAATTTCTAAATAAATAATCCATACAAGTAGATAACGACATTAACACAGGGTTGAAGGATTAACTAAGAGTACAAGAGTACAATGTTTAATTAAGCAACAGATATGTGATCTGTTTTTTGGGAAGTTTTAATGCTAAAAAATAATAATTGCTTCAGCACCATCCTAATGCAATGCACTCAGAGGTCAACACACTTTTACTCTTCTGCAACAGGGTGCTAGGTTCGAATTTGACCAAGGGTAACAAATGCATACAGTTTGTTTGTTCTCCCTGGAATTTGACGTGTTTTTTGTGTTTACTGGTTTCCTTTTACACTTCAAAATATACTGACAGATTAATTGGCTTTTTGCTAAATTAGTCCATAGGTGTTTGTGCGTAATGCATACATTTTTGTTAGTATGCTTGTAATTAATTTGAATGACATTAGTTATAGAAAAATCACTGCCTCAGACTGTTAAGGTATACAACACACTATGATTACTATTATGTAAACTATTGTAATAAGACATATTTATTTCCTATTATTTAAACAGTGCTAACCTATTCAGCACTACTGTGCACATGTAGTGTTCACTCAGTCCATGTGCCCACTGGGGCTTTCAACCTAATTCTTCTACATTAGGCATATATAGATGCACACATTCTAGGGCCAGATTCAAAGGAAGCCAAGTAGCTTACAAGTTTGTACTTGGAATATGAGTGAATTTCAGGGTATTAGAGGAAATGTTCACAATTGGGAGAATATGCAAACTCCATACAGATGGTGAGACTGAAATAAAAAACAGTGCTAATCGCAGATTCACTCTGCTTTTCTAATAAGAGGAAAACTGAACATTTAAAGTAAAAATTGCTACTTATTCTGTAAGGCTCTATTGTGCTTGCTCCCTTTCCATTCACACACACAGACACAAACTGAAAAAGATAGGGTAATCCGACACCATCGATAAAATCCCAAAATCTTTATTTTAAATAACAGACGTAGTGCAGATAAAATATATTAAGCATATCAACAAATTCTCCCATTTTCTAACTGTTAAAAGGAAATTTTATACAGAATCGAAGGAGGACAATAATCAAAATAAGTCAGGTATTGAATCCTTTCTAAATGGAATATGACACTTTTATGTTTAAAAAAACAATTGAGTATTTTATGGATGAAATCTTGGTATTGGGAAAATTAAAATAGCTAATCCTAAATACTATCCTGTTGAATGCAAGGTGCCGGCACTAGATCTCTTTCAGTTGGGACCTTGTAGAGCTAAAAGAAAAACTTGATTCTCAACAAACAAATAAAATAAAAACACAGAATTTGACTTGTGAACAGAATCTGGCTATAAAACAGCTGAAAGCGCATAAAAATGTAATCATCAAGAGAGCAGATAAAGGTGATGCGGTGGTAGGGCTAGACACAGGTCTCTAAAAAAACAAGTATTGACTATCTTAGGCCATGTTCACACGGCTTAAAATGGCCATTTTTAATTACCCGGGAATAATTCCCAAAAGGATTCATGGTTAAGTTTTA
>JAODAL010064808.1:0-18523 GCA_025379985.1 Phyllomedusa bahiana
ATTTGCCTGAAATGATGCACCCTGAGACTGATGCGCCCCCCTTTGACGCTCGGGCCCCCAAACCACTCCTAAAAGACCGATAAATTTGAAACTGTCGGCCTTTGGGTGGATTTGACGGAGTGTCCGCATCTGTGTCCGTCTCCTCCTCCGTCGTTGGGGGGAAACTGTTTTTCGGGTGCCCCAACGATCGTTCCAGAACTAAGATCACCACAAGCTCATGCTGACAAGGGCATTGTCCGCACTGACCATTTTTGTGGCTTCTTCAAAACTGGCAAGGAGGGGTGCAGAGCTCTTTCACCTGCCTCCACTCTCGGTGGCTCAACACCCCGAGGTCCGCACCGCTGCTTTGTCAGGCCATGTGCCCACTCTCGTACTGCGTAATGGCATTGCGCTGCTCCACAATGCTGGAGCATGTGGAGGGTGAATTTCCCAGCTGTTGCCACGTCAACAATGAGACGGTTTGACGGGGAGGCCGAGCTGACCTGAAAACGCAGCCAGGCGGGACGAAGCAGGGTGGAACGGCGGAAGTGCGAACTTAGACTTCGAGCCTTCCTCAGCGGGCAGTCCAGACCCGGGTAGCTCTTTAGAAATTTCTGGTGACAAGGTTCTGACATGTGCCAGGAAAAGGGATGGGGCTCCAAAGCCTACCGATCTTAAGGGTGGCCAGCAGATTTCGCCCGTTATCGCACACCACCTTGCCTGGCCAAGGTTCTTGGCACCCAGCCAGCGCTCGGTTCTCGATGCGGGGAACCCGTCCACAGCTCCTGACCTTTTGTGTGGAGGGTTTCTCCAAGACAGATTAATTTCAACACGGCCTGGTTTTTCTTTTGGGCACGTGATGCCACCAGAGGACCTTGGGGGGAAAAGAACCCGGGCAACCATCCCGGGCGGTTTTTGAAGAGCGTGCCCGAGCCTGAGAGCCACCGTCACCCCCAAGACATCCACCAGCTCACCCATTGAGCTGTCACAGAGATATAGGCGGCCTTGGCCGTGCTTACTAGTCCATGTTCGGGGGTCAGATGGACTTTCCGGCCACAGATGCAGAACAACGCGCTTGAAATTTTAGATGACACGTGGCTGGCCAGGGCAGGGACGGCTTTTCTGGCAAAGAAAATTTGCCTGCTCGGCATCTGGTATTGGGGGCAGGCAAGGGCCATGACGTGGCGGACCCATCTGTTTTCCACCAGATGGAAAGGCAACATTTCCAAGGCCAAAAGCCGGCAATGCCACTTCAGGCTTTTGGCTTTGGGATGGTTTTGGGTTAAAGTGTTTCTTCTGCTCCCAAACCTGGAAGACAGAAGCTGGCTGCTAGACGGGCCGCTGTACGGCGTGCAGGTCGTCAAACTGGCGGAAGAGAAGGGTGGGATGGGTCCTGGTGTGCCTGGTGGTTACTCGGCGACGGTGGAGGCTGAAGCGGAGGCTGATCCCTGATCATGACTCTGAGAGACATGGGCAGCTGAGGAACGCTTGGTGGTGGCGGAGGGGGAGAGGCGGAGACAAGGGGGGTGACAGTGGTTGGGGGCCCCGGGCGTCGGTCTGGCCTTTTTTTGCCAAGTGTTGCCTCCATTTCAACTCATGCATTCGCTGCATGTGGCTAGACATGTTGGGGGTGGTTAACCACCAAAGGTTTTGCCTCTACTTTTTGCGTTTACGGAAAAGGCGGAAATATGACATCGCTGGGTGAATCAGAGGCTTGCTCAAAGAAGGCCCGGGGCTTGAAGGCCCTGGACCTTTTTGACGGCGATAAGCGAGGAGGGGTTGCGCTGACCGTGGCTGGGAATCATTATCAGCGACTTCTGCGACCGCCCCCTCTCCCTTTTTGAGGGGGAAAACCCGTACTAACACTACCCCCTTCGTCTTCCTCCTCGTCCAGTGATGAAACGCTCGCAAAGCAAATTTCTGCTGAAAAGACCACGTTGGATCCGCAATGTCGTCATCAACATCATCAACACAGTTGGACCCTTGGGCGTCCTGACATTCTGCATCCAGGACTGCGGGCTACAAGCAAGAGGGACTGCAAGGCGTTGCCGACCGCCCGGGATTTTTGCCGATTGACCGGCTTCCTTCTCCTCCTCTAGGGATCGCAACTGGGCGTGAGAGGAGAAAAAAAATCCCTTTTCCTCTTGATCTTTTAAAATGCCTTCTGACCCAACCCATTTTGTCATGAAAAGGGTCTTTAAAATGGATTATCCACTGGTGGGTACAAAAAGTTGACATTTGGGGTCTTTTAGTTGACGGGATTTTTGGGGATGCTGAAAAACACATTTTTGGGGCCCGGGCTTTGGGAGTCAGGGTAAGACTGTGGACAGGTTTCATTAACCCCTAAAGGACGATTTGGGGACGCTGAACTTTCTGGAATTCACAGGGCCCTGACCCAGCGATGACAGGGCCCCCGACGGTTCCTGCAACGACAAACCGCTGCATGCTGTTGTCGCCAGCACTGGAAGGGCACCTTCTCTCTACCTCTACCTCCATTTTCCTACCCCCCCTTGGCGCTTACCACTGAATTTTGCTCCATTTCAAAATAAAAATTTTTAGAAGGTAAGGAAGAGTTTTGGAAAATCTCTTTTTAAAAACGAAAATCCAGCTAATTTTCAAAACCCCAAAAACAAAACAAAATTGCGGAAATTTAAATAAAACGCAAAAATAGATCTATCAAAAAAGCTGGCCTGCGCCAAAGTGAAAAAACACTATCTGAAATTATTCGGAAAACAAAGGGATTTTTTTGGGCCCCCATCAATTTACCTTGGTGACACACAATTGCGTATTCAAAAAGAACCAAAGTAGATCTACAACAAACGGCCTGTGCCAAAGTAAAAAACACGTATAAAAAAATATTTGGATAATACAAGGTATTTTTGGGACCTTCAATCACCTGGGGACTACAAAATGCGCATCACATTTAAGTGCAAGGTGCCTCAATGAACAAACTTATGCGCCCAAAGTCAAAAAAAACTATCTAAATTTTTTCGGAAAAAACAAGGTATTTTTGCCACCTTTTAATTTACCTGTGGTGACACAAAATTTCGTATTCACATTTTAAGGCAAGGTGCCTCCAAAAAACAAAGCTGTTTGGTCAAAGTCAAAAAAAACGATCGTATTGTATTTGGATAATAAAAGGGAAATTTTTGGCACCTTTCAATTCACCTGTGGGTGACTACAAAATTGCCATTCACTTTAAGTGCAAGGGGCCTCAATGAACAAAGCTGTATTGCCCAAAATGAAAAAAAAATTTCAAAAATATTCGGGTAAAAAGGTATTTTTAAACCCACCTACAATTCAACCCGTGGAACTACACAATTGCTTGATTCAAATTTAACTGCAGGTGGCTCTATCAACAAATCTGGACGGGCAAAATGCAAAAAACACGTACTGAATGTATTCTATAATAAAAGGTTTTTTTACACCTATCAATTCCCCTTTTGGGTGACTAAAAAAATTGTTTGCTTTCCAATTTAAAGGAGTTGTCTCATTACGTTTTCCCACCCTGTCAGTGTCCCGGTAATTTTGAACTGAGGGGCGTCTTTTTGGTCTGCCCTGTTCTGCTCCCCCCCCCCCCTCCCATCACCCGGGCACTAGAACTTCTATACAGGGGGGGGGGGGGGGAGGGGTTTAGCCCAGATTCACCCTGGTGTCCCTGCCTAGTCGTTGCGGGAGGGGGGCCGATCTATACTGTAAGAGGAATATGAACCGTGTGAATAGAGCAGAGGGGATCATGTGTTCCTAATCCCCTGCTTAGCTTACAAGTCTCCAATCTCCAGCAACAACAAGGGCATGTTACAATCAGGATGTCTCACTAAACAGAGAACATAAAGATTCACAGCCCCCCGATCTTATAGCATTAGTAAGCACAGTTCCCAAAACACATCATGATTTTAGTAACAGACAGGTCCTGCTGTCACATCTATCTTTTTGGAGCAGGGGGAACAGGAACACCCCGGGTTTAATCCAGGCAGTAAGGACCAGACCAATCCCCCTCCCCCTCCAAACATTCGTGCGGGGGGGCTCTCTGCTCAGACCTGTCTTCAAAGGGGGATGAATCATTTAACCCCCGACAGCCAGTAAGATAAGGGGATCAACAGGTGGCTGCTATAGAAAATTTGAAAGGGGAGTAGTAAATTTCTAACAGGGTGCTCAAAAACATAGGACATTTGTAAAAACATATATTGCAAAAAGCTTGTTTTTTTTAAAAACTTTAAATTAAAACCCAATCATTTTACGAGAAAAACCCCCTTTTAAATGCAAGGTGCCTCAAAGAACAAATCTGGACTGGGCAAAAGTGCAAAAAAAAAACGTATCTGTAATTATTTGAAAATACAAGGTATTTTTGGGACCCATCAACCTGTGCGACACAAAATTGCGATTCTAATTTAAATGCAAGGGGGAAAGAACAAAGGGAATGGGCAAAATTGAAAATGAAACCTATGAAATGAACTGATAATTAAAGTGGAGTTTTGCACCTAAGAAAGAGACCTGCAGTTATAGAAAAATGTTATCCAATAAAATTCGGGCTCCCAAAAACAGGAATATTTCAATAGAAAACGTTAATAATAAACTATTCAGTGCAATGTCTACACTAAGTCGTGGTGAATTTTATCCATTTTTCTTTTTAGAGCTTGCTGTGTTCGCCCCGCGGGGCCCCACCCCCCACTCCCCCCCCCCCCGAACTTTACACGTGGATCTCCTTTAAAAATTCCTACCTAACTACATAAAATCTTCCAATCTCTAATCAACAAATTTTAAGGAAACACAGCTCACAGTAAGCTTTTCCTTTGAAGAAATAGATTAATTTCGCTGAGCTGTTTTGGACACAAGCAGAGGCACGTCCTTCTGTCTGAGACGCTTTAGAGACAATGAGGCCCCGAACAGGAAAAAAACTGTTCCCAGTTTAAAAAAGGGTCAAGTGATTTTTTTTCCCGGCCCAAACGAAACCATAACACATTCCATCATGGGCGGCGCCACACAATTTTCACCCTGCCCCTATTCTGTAAGCTGATTTGCTGGCCGCCAAAAAAGACAGGAAGCGCCGGGAAAAAATTTTAAAAGTTTTTAAAAGATGATTTCACAGAATTTTTAAAAATAAATTATGAGGGTTTTAAAAAAATTTTGAATTTTAACATAAAAAAGGGGCCGATTTCAACCCTTTTTCGATAATAAACGCTCAAAACTACTTTTAGACCATCAGCAGAAAATTTTGCTTTTAAAAAAAAAACAAATTTTAAAACCCAATTTCGCTGCTGCTAGAGCTACTTGACATTCTACCCGGGGACATTTTTTCCACCCCTGGGCATTAGAATGTTGGGGGGCAAACCCAAACAGATGTCCCCCAAAATAGGGCAAAAGAAGGGGCCCGTTTGGAAAAACCTGCAATTTTTCCCCGCCCCAAATGGGTTTGAAGGGAAAAAACGATCAAGACAGGTGAGGCTGTATCGGGTTTACCGCAGGGTTCAGTTAGCAGGGCGGGGGGTGGGTGGAGGGTTTGGGGGTTTTGGGGACCGGGCTTTCGCCCGTCTTTTAATTAAAAAAATTAAAAATGCACTTTTTAAAGCCCAAACAAAAAAAACAAAAAGTGCTGAAGCAGGTGCAAAAAGCCCAAGTGGTTTTGGGTAAGACCTCCAGCCTTCCTCGGTACACAGTCAAACCTGGGGTTTGGGCCCTTTAGAAATTTCTGCCTCTAAAAAAGAGTGCTTGACCCTCCGTTTCGATTTCGGAACAATTGAGCTTCCCCTTTGGGAAAGCCGGTGGTTTTACCCCTCCTTTTTCCCAACCCGGTGTCCTTTTTTCTTGGCTTTTTTTTTCTCGTTTTAATTTAAAATTTCTGGAGGGGAAAATTTTCTTGTTCTTTGTTTCTGTTCGTGCTCCCATAATTTATGTCCTCCCTTTTGTCCCCCCGAAAAACCTACATTTTGTTTAAGTCTTCCTTTACCCCCTTGTTAAAAATTCAGAGGAAAAATTTGTATCAGCTATCTTGGGAAAATGCAAGTTTTTTTTGTAGTTTTTTAAATTTTAGAAAAACACATTTTTTAAAAAAATGGAAAGGAATCCCACCACGTCTTTTTTTTCCCCTTTTTTAAAAAATTGGGATTTTTAAAATGGGTTGTCCACTACAGGGATTGCTAGCCCATGTTTTTAAAGATCTTGCCCAAAAAAAAGTCATTTTTCCCAAAATGTTTCCCTTTAAATGTGGGCCCACCTAAATTTCCCTTTTTTTTTCAAACACCGTGCCCCCTAAAAATTTAAAAAATGACCCTTTGGACTTTTTTACAATTGCGAAAAAACAAAAAATTTTTTTTAAAAAACCCCCAATTTTTTTAATTGGAAACCCGTTTTAAAGCTGTAAATTTACAGGAACAGCCCCCCAAAAAATTTAAAAAAGGGCCCCTTTGGGGCCACTCTTGACAATTGTGAAGAACAAATGTCTGTAGAGAAAACACTTTATTTAAAATAGGACCTGTAGTATAGTTGTATTTCACAGCAACATGCCCCCAAGAATTCAAAACATGACCCTTTGGCCACTCTTGACAATTGTGAAGAACAAATGTCTGTTAGAAACCACATTTTTTTAAAATAGGACCTGTAGTATAGCTGTATTTCACAGCAACATGATCCAAAAAATTATAAAAATGACTTCTCAGCCACTGTTAAAAATTGTGAGGGAGAAATGCCACTTAGAAGCTACATTTCTGTTCCAAAGAACCTTGATTATAGCTGTATCTCACAGCACCATGACCCCAAAACTATTGACGTTGTGATAAATTTTAATGAAGAAGCGAGTAAATGGAATATGTTTTTTTCATGAAACTGTGTACAATTGATGAACCATGATCTTAAGCCGGTCTCTGTGTGTCGTATGTGTGCCCTGTATTACATGCGTTGGTGAGGTGGTAAATAAGGATTGTCAGAGGTCACCAATATGGCTTCTGCCACAATGCCTGGTGCTGCTACGACTACTTGGCACTCTACTGCTGTCACGTTGCTGACGTTGTTCCATCGTGACATTTGAAGAACATGAAGCAGACGCAACAGATGTCTCCAGTTGATCAATCAGCACGGTCTCCAATTCCTGCATTTTACTCTCTATTTTGGTGGGTGGAAGGAAAGTGCTGAGTTTAGCTTTGTAACGGGAATCAAAGAGGGTGGCCATCCAGTATCTGTTGTTCATTTTGATGGCCTTAATGCGAGGATCATTTTGGAGGAAATAGAGCATCTAAGTACTCATGTGAGAGATGGAGCCTTGATTTCCAAAGCCTCTGGGTCGAGGGGCACTAACATACTGATTTTCCTCATCTTCCTCCTCCGCCTCAAATCCATGCCAACCTCTTTCCAAGGCAGGGACATCGGTAACGTCGGTGTCCAGGAATACCTCATCCTCCTCCTCCTCTGCTTCTGCCTCCTTCAACACAGTCCTGACTTGCCTCAGATGCTGTATCCTGAGAGTTGAGGCGCCGCCTTGCACCAGCCCTGGACCACGAACCACTGCCTAATGAAGACCAATAAAGTTGTGAAACTGTCGGGCCTTCTGGATTCGACGGAGAGAAAGTCTCTGTGTTCGCATCTGTGTCCGTCTCCTCCTCCATCACTGGTAGTGTCCAACTATCGTTCCAGAACTAAGATCACCACAATGGTCATGCTGACAAGGGCATTGTCCGCACTGACTATTTTGGTGGCTTCTTCAAAAGTGGTAAGGATGGTGCAGAGCTCTTTCTAACTGCCTCCACTCTCGGTGGCCCAACACCCGAGGCCCACCTGCGGCTTTTCGGGCCCAAAGCCCAAACTTCTACTGCTAAGGTATTGCGTTTCTGCCAAATTTGTGGAGCATGGGGAGGGGGGGTTTCCCACGTTTTTCCACGTCAAAAAATGAGACGTTGACGGGGAGGCCGAGTACGCTCAACGCAGCCACCGGGACAAAGGGGTGCGAACGGGGGAAGTGCGAGCTAAACCCTCGGCCCCTTCCTCACAGGCGCCCGGGGCCCGATATCGCTTTAGAAATTTCGGGACACGAGGTTCTGGTGTGTCAAAAGGGGATGGGGCCCCCCCCATCGATCCTAATGGGGCCCAGGAATTTTCGACCTTTATCGCACACCACCTTGGGCCTGGCAAAGGGTTTCTTGTCCCCCAGCCAGCCTCGGTTCTCGTTGAAAGAGGTCCAAGCTCTGACCTGTTGACTGCAAGCATAATTTACTATGAAAATGTAGAACACAATATTCGTAAAAATGAATTTTTTTGCGCCAAATGAGACGCAGGATGAAAATAAAGAGTTTTAATATTTTTGGGATTAATATGGCACCCTTTTGCACCACGATACAAGCTAATTTATAGGAAATTAAAGAACACAATTTCGACAACTGAACTTTTTGGGCCCCCAAAACTGATTGCTGGACTGAAATAAGAGAAATTTAAATATTTATGGATTAATATGGAGCGTTTCCCCCTGATACAAGCTAATTTATAAAAATATGAGAACACAATATTCTTTAAAAGGGGAACTCTTTTCGCCAAATGAAATGCAGGGACGAAATTAAAAGTATTTAAAATTATATGGATTAATATGGCGCCTTTGCCCCTGATAAAAGCGTAATTTACTAGGAAATAAAAGAACCCCAATATTCGTACAACTAAAATTTTTGCGCCAAATGAATGCACGGACTTCAGAAAAAAACATTTAAAATTTATAGGGAAAGTTAAGCCGGTTTTTGGGAACACGACACGCAGTGATTGAAAAGAACAAAAACACAGGCAATTTCAACTGCAGCAGGGGTCTGCCCAAAAAAGGGGTAAAAAAAAAAATTTTTTTTCCCAATTGAAAATCACAAAAACACACGGGGTGCAAAAATATCACCCTTGTTTAAAAAAGCCCCGCTGGCCCACCCCCCCCCGATCACCCAAAAATGGGGACCCGATTTCAACTTTTGTTGATAATATACTCATCCTTACTTACAGGGCTTCCAAAAAGAGCCATTATCTAGTTTTAATGAATCAGTATTGTAAATGTCTCATTTTGCAGGCCCTGTATAAATTTTATTTTCCTACACTAGAAATTGATAAAATCCTTTTTTGACGCACTCTCTTTCAAATGTAGACTGTTTCACCTTCCTCTTCTTTTACTCTTGCTTCTTGTCTTTTATTACAATGCTTCAAATTTGAAGGCTGAGATAAAAGAGATCTACACTATTGTAGTTCTTGTCCTTGTGATATCACTTAAAGCTCTTCATAAAAGTCTTGTCTGAGACAGAAATCTATCAGCAGAAGTATAAGGGGACCTACCTTCTGCGAACAATAATTATCATTTTCAATGTATTCTTGGCTTTAATGCTTGCTCTTCTCTGTAACAACAATGTACTTTGTATATTTTGGCTACATTCTGCATCTCATTAGAATGCAACAGAGAAGGACTCTTTAATCTGTGTCGCTCTTTAACCAAGTCTTGCTGCTTTCTTCTTCCGTTTGTATTTTTCACAAGAAGCCAATGGATTTCTAAATTTTAGAGCTGTCGCTTTTATTTATTTTTTTACATAGTTAAATTAACATTAAATTAATTTCAAAAATACAACTCATTAGGACATCAAAATTTTATCTCAAAATGGCTTCAAAAGAAAGCTTATATGAAAGCAAAAAATTCTCCTGTCTGTTTGCCAGAAAGAACCCCGCTTGGTTTGGTCGCCGGCCAGGGCCTTTGCGACGTAAGCCTGGTTTTGAATGTGTCTTCATTGGTTTTCACTGTGGGAACGGGTTTTCTTCCCCGCTATCTTGATTGTTTCCCTTGGCCGACCCCGGGGCCCAGGAATCGCCCAGCACTCCCGGGTTAAACCCTGGCCCTTTGCTCCTGGTGATTGCAGCTCTACCTTCCTATCTGGTCTTTTGTTTTTTTATTGCCTTTGCCCTTAGTTCCCCCTGGAAGTTTTTTTAAGGGTTCTTTCTGTCCTCTCCTTGCCTGTTATATTGGTTGTTTCTGCCTAAAACTCCCCCTCTTTTTCTTGCCTCCCTGGTTATTTTTTACTTGTTTGTTTCACATTTATTCTTCTGCCTTCTCCCCTTTATACCCGTTCCCCGATAGTTACCGACTTGGCTTGCTATACCACCCCCTTATTTTTTTGGGCATTGTTTGTTTGGGTCTTTGTTTTCCACGCTATTCATATAGTGTTCAGTTTCTGGTTGGGCCGACCTTTAAGGGATGGGGAAACCCCAAAAGGCAGGGACGGGGGTTGGGGATCATGTCTGGCCTCACGCTGTCGTGCGTTCGTGCCCCCCCGCGACCCCTTACATTATAACAGGCCCTACCCCGTCGCCCCCCTGGGGGGTTTCAATATGGTCCCCTTGTCGGCCCGCCCCTTTGGATGGTTAAACTCAGCTTCGGGGGCATGGGGGCTTTTTAATCAAGTTCGCAGCTTTGGATCCATAACTAACCCGGACCTGGACTTGCCGCCCCCGCTGTGTCCCACCTCCCCCTGTTTTTTGTGGATCCAGCAAAAGTCATAAGTCAAGATGCTTTTCCTGATCGTTTTTGACGGAAATCCTGACAGGTTCCAAACCCTTTGGGGAACTGTTTTATTTTTTTGTTCAAATTTTCCCACTGAGGCTGAGAGAGTAGCAGTTGGGGGTGTCTCCCTCCAGGGCCCCCCTAGGATTGGGCAAATTAGTATACCCCTTTAAGCCCAGTGGGGATTAGGACAGATTTTTTTTGGGTTTAGGAAGGGTTTTTGATAACCCCAACATGGGGGCAGGGCGAGATATTTGTAGCATTCAAGGGCTGCCCCTCGGGCAAAACTACTGTTCCCATTCCGCCCGGGTGTACTTGAGGGTGGCCTGACCAACCTCTGAAAACCCTTTTCAACAAGGGCTGCTGATCCTGAAGGATGCTATGGTCACCCTCCAAAACCTGAACCCCGAGTGACTTTAAAGGGGCCTGCTGTGACATTTACAGAAGAAAAGGGGGAGACCGGGGAAAAACAATGGGGTTTAAAAATGTTTAGCTAATCAGGCTTTTCCCGTAAAACTGCTTTTTCCTTTTTTGAGAGTTTTTCTCCCCATTCCCCCCTTACCCTTCTGGAGAAGAACCCATGGGTTGGGGTTTACGTCTTCTGCCACCAGGAGGAACACCGTTTGGAGAACCCTTGTCCTTTATTTTCGGGGAAACCCGACCATTTTCTGAGAGACTGTCCTTTTAAGGCCTAAATTCACCCCCCGGGAACACTGAACATCTGCCAATTTTCCGGAAAGGGAAACCGGGTTTAAGGTACCTCTAACTTGTAACAAGTTTGTTTTGCCAACCTTTTTTCTGCTCCCAAAAATTTTTTTCTTTTCGTGCCCTGATTGACTAGGTGCAGTGTAATTTCATCAGTATGGCTGTTGCTAAAGCCCCTTGGGGTTTTAACTTGTTGCTTTGTTTCTCCATTTTTTGTTTCAGGTGTAGATTTACCCCCACTAACCGGAGGAAGAATAAAATTTTGGGACTGCTGAGGTCACTTTAAAAATTGGGGTGCTACTGAAAAAAATTTTATTTTTTGTAAAGGGAAAATCTTGGTATTTTTTCTTTGGGTTGCCCTGGCTCCGATTTTTAAAACCCTTTAACTGGAGAACCAGTGAGTTGATCAAATGGGGGACATGTGGTGCTATTCAAAGAATGAAACCCTTGGTGTGTGCTGTAATTAATGCTATATATTTTTAGAATGTAATTTAGGTTTTGATGGGGATGTTGTGGGAAAATTGCCTCCACACCCCTGATTTTGTCCTATAGACCTCCCTCCGGGGGCAAAGTAACTGTTGCCCCGGAACGAAATCTATGCATCTGTCAATTAGAAAAACCTGAAAAATTTTTTTCCGGGGGTAGTGGTACCACTTGCCTTAATTTTTTGTCCTCAAAATAACAGTTTACAAAATTTGCTTCTCCCAAAGGCCCGCTTTTGCCTGACAAGGTTCCCATTAGTTTTGCCAAACAGGGAAAAAACTAAAAAAAAACCGCCCTTAATCAACTGTTGCACAGTTGGGAGGAGCATAAGACCTAAAAAAAAGCCCCAACTAAAAATAAAAAAAACCAAATAAAAAACCCCGGCCAACCCCCCAAAAAAAAAAGTCCCCTCCGGTCTCACGCAAAAACAGCCCCCAAGTGGAAAAGGAAAAATTACCAGGTCCATTCTGCAAAAAATAGAGGGTCTGTTGAGGGTCGGTGGCCCCTCATAAAGGGGGGGGGGGTATGTCATGATCATCCCGAAAGAACCCCCCGGTTGAGTTTGGTCGCCGGCCATGGGCCCTTGCGATAAGCCGTGGTTTTTGAATAGGTCTCATTTGGGGTTCACTAGTGTGAACTGGGTTTTCTTCCTGCTATCTTTTATTGATTCCCGGCCCCAGCCCGGGCCAGGAATCGTAGGCCCCCACGGTTTTCCCGGTCCTTGCCCTGGTGATTGACAGCTAACCCTTCCACTGGTCTTCTGTTTTTCCTCCTATTGCCTTTGTCCTTAGTTTTCCCGGAAAAGTTTTAAAGGGGTTCTTCTGTCTCTTTCCTTGCCCGTTATATTTTTTGTTTTGTTAAATCCCCTTTTATTCGTGCCCCCCTGGTTATCTTACTCGCTTGTTTCCGTTTTTTTCTTCTGCTTTTGACTTTGTACCCGCGTTCCGTAGTTTTTGGTTGGTTCTATACCTCCCTTATTGTGTTTGTATTGTTTGTCTGGGCTTGTGTTTCCAACATTCAGTATAGTGTTCAGTTCTTTGGTTGGGGCCGACCCATTAAGGAGTCGGGGGACCCCCCAAAAGGCAGGGGCAGGGGGGTTGGACAGTGTCAGGGCCTCACACGTTGTGGGCTGTTCGTGCGCCCCGACGGATCCTTAAATTTTCCCCCCTTTTTTAATTTTCAAAAATACCATTTAGATCATTTTATTAAAATAATATTGCTGAAAATGTACTATCAAACTTTTGAACACATATCTTCAAAAAGTTTTTAATGCAGTAGAGAAATTGAAGCTACTGCAGTAGAAAATAATGCCAGCAAAAAAGGAAGATCATAATTCCTTATATTTGCTCTACGTATGGCAGTAGACAGGTTGTTTTTTTAACAGCCCCTAGTTTGGTTGCTAGTTACAAAATATGAGCTGCATAAGCATTGATCTGTAATCTCCACCTACCTATAAAAAAAAGTAGCTGTAGCGCCAAGCATGGTAGAAAACACACCCTGGACAGGAGCTTTCATGTAGTGCAGAAGTCAAGCATTCATATACAGTATTATTTGGTTCTATTACATCCAACAAAAACAGACCACTTTTAAGTCAAGAAAAATCTTTAAACTACATCCATTATGGGTGTCAAAGTGTCACATCATGTTAAATCAAAAAAATCATTTGCTTTTTACTATGGTGAACTGTGCTACCATGCCATGTATATAGTCTAAACTACTATAGGCTGCTTTGCTGTCCTTCTCCAGGAACGTGAGCATGTCCTGCATAGGATAAGACACTGTCTGATAAAATATGAAATACAGATATGGCCTTTATTACTTTTACTTTTGGCTTAAAAAAGCTCAAAATGTAGGGCATGAAATGACCAGCCATTAACAACATATTGTGAGGGACGCAAGTAGTGGATCCTCAAGGTCACTGCGAGAGATGACTTGGAACCACATTAAGGAGTGGAGTCTAACGAGCAATATGGTCTTCACCAGAGCCGACCGCAAGGCGGGATGGATTTCACTGAGGGAGACTACCAGGTTACTACCCCTCACGTGGCTGCGGTGACAGTCAAGGTGCTACGCAGACAGTCATAGTCAGGTCAGTGGAGGATAGGTCAGGGGAAACGGCAGGCAAAACATAGTTAGGGTACACATAGAAAGGTTAGGGCAGGAGGCAGGCAAAGAATAGTCAAAGTCCAAAGCATGAAATCAGAATCCAAAAATAGCAAACAAAAAATCAGCAACCCAAAAAGGAAAGCACACCAGCACAGTGGCTGGTAGAACAGGAGAAAGTGAACTGATAAAGGTTTTAGAAACGATAATAGGTAATCAGTGATGTGCTGCTCCTTTAAATTGAATAGAGATGGCACAGACGCGCCCTAAGGGATGGGTACGCACTCAATGCCCAGAGTAGGAGAGCGGAGCAGAAGTAGGGAAAGGTGAGTAATGGCTGGACCGCGGAACGCCGATACAAGCATATCCATGGTCCACAACGGGGACCGCAGAGTACATTGTGACACACATAATTTTACAATACATGGAAAATACATTTGTTCAGTCTTTACGTGATCACCCATTGGTTGGTAGGTCAATTGCAACTTGTTAAAGGATTTTTCTTATGGCGACTTGAAACTGTATTAAGTTGTTTCATGATAAATTGAAGTCTTTAACTAAATTTGTAAAACAGTAAGTGTGGAGACCTCCATTTGGAAACAGGGGATCTCTACTTGCTGCTCTCCTGCTCTGCCTGTCTGAAGCTGGTTTAAAGCTCAGGGTAGCTCCTTCTGCTTGATGTACAGTTCCTTCCTGCTGGCTCTCTTACCTTTGGCTTGGAACTTACCCCCTTTTTAAAATGTCCTTGATTTTAAAGAAAAAAATAATACAAATTTAAGGCGTTTTGGTTTTTCTTAATAAAAAATGAGGGCATGATGATTTTAAATATCGGAATTTGGGGTTTTTGGAGTTTCTGGATCTTAGAGTGCAAACTTGTAGATTTTTTTGGGATTCTGGGTGGAAGATTTAAATCCCAAAATGGAAAGCCACCCCCCCCTAAAGCAAAAAAAAGTAGGGGGGTTTTCCTGTCAGTAACTGAGTGAAGGGAAAATTAGGGGCCAGGGTTTTTGAGGGATTTTTTTTTCTGATTTTTAATTTTTTTTAAAAAACTTGACAAAAAGTGCTATCTGTTTTTTAAATTTTAGAAACTTTACAAAATGGGGAAGGACTTTTTTATATTTTTTTTTTTAAGTTAGAGAAAAAGGTTAAAAAATCCAGGAAGGGCAAAAATTTAAAGGGGCTCTTGAATTTTTACCCTTTTGACCCCTGTCCAAAAATTTTCTTGGTTATGAGGAAAATGGCTATAGAATAGTGTTGTAAGTAAACAAAACATTTTTTCAGTTAAAAACTAAAGACCCGGGGGTCCTATGTTTGGTTAAGATCTTATCGGCATAAATAGCTGTAAAGCTTTTCAATTTTTCCCTTAATAATAACTTACTGAATGGATATTGACTTTACATGCTATAGGGGGCTCTATTATCCACTTAATATTATGGACTCCTAAACAGGAAAGTTGGGGAAGGTTTCTTGTAACATGAACAGAAAAATATCACTCAAAATTCTATATGAGCGTTAATTTAGTTGGTTAAAAACATTTTTTTTGTATTTTTTTACAAGCATTCAAAAGGTAGATGGATTGTGTGTAAATGCAAGGGTTTGAATTTTATAATTAAAAATTCCCAGTTCCCAGTTCAAAGACTTCAATTATAGAAGTATTAGACACTGTGTGATGTGTCATATGGGGATTACCTATTTTTCAGCACAGTATTTGAAGGTTTGATAAAATAAGGTGTTTGGATGGGATGAGGGAAGGGGAAAAATGAAAGGGGTGGGGTTTAAAGGGATAAAAGCGGGGGGAAAATTCACTTTAAATTTTTTAAACAATAAAATATTCAATACTAATAGAGAAAAATACTTGGGGAATTTAAAAATTAAAAGGAGTTTAGGTTGCTGTGGAGATAGTAATAAAGCATTTGACATACTTTAGAGTGTTTCTGGGTGGTTTCACACTGTCTTTTTACATAAAAAAATGCTTGAATTTTATAGTTGCAAATTTTGATACACATGAACCCTGGAAAAGGGGTTATCCATTTTAATTTTACCGCCCCAAAAAATATTTATTTTTTAGTTCTTTCTTTCACATTCAAATGTATCTTTTTTATTTAAACATCAGCCATAATTTTCAATTTCAAATCAGATTGAGACAAATGCTGTCTTTTGTTTTACAGGTTTAGAAAATATAAGTATCAAAGAAAATTTTTATTAAAAGTACGATTGTGAGGATTCAGAAAAAAAATATATTATTATTGTTGTGTACAAGGCATATTGATCAAACATGGGGCAAGATTGGAGAAAAAGTGGTCAAGGAAACTTACATTATAGTTTAGGAGTTAGAAGAGACTCATCAAATGGTCTTAGCATAAAAGGTAGCCATAGCCTTGCCTCAAGTCAGAAGTGCTTGAGTGGTTATTGAAAAGCAAAAATCTGTTTACTAATGTAGAAGGGATTCTAGTTTTGGAAAAAGCAAGAAGGCTGTTTGCAAACCCCTTTTATGGATAATGAGTCTTTTTACCATGCATCTTGTTCGTAAGTGAATCCAAGGTGCTTAGATCGGAAAAGATTTAAGAGGAGTTAAAAAAATGTTATGCATTGTTTTATTACATACGGGGGGAAAAACCCAATCTGGGATCCTATTCGAAATCAATTTTCCCGACCCAAATAAGACTTTGTTTTTTTAATTATCAAATGAAAATATTTCAAAACCAGATTTCCAAAAATTTGTTCTGGAGCTGAAGCAGGCCATTGGAATGACAAGTACATTTGGGTAAATCTGGGATAGGACAAGTTTCCCCTAACATATTATATGAAATTTGAAGACATCCTCTTGTCACATTTTTTTAAAGCAGTAAATTCCTTTCCACATGGAAAACATATGATACTCTTAGGGGCCTAATAGGAAAAAAGCAGGTCTAAGACTTTGTATTGCCCATAGCAACTAATCAGAGCGCCCCTTTCATTTCATATAGTGCTCTGAAAACATGGAAGGGGATCTCTAATTCATTGCCATGGGCAACAAAGAAAGTCTTAGACCTAGATAGTTTTCATAGATGTCCCCCTTAGAGCATACATAATGGTGAGAATTGGTAAGAAGGGTAAGGCCTCTCTTCAGTGTTTGAACTATCACCTAATATCATTACTTAACAATGACATTAGACTGTTTGTAAAAATTATGGCATCATGAATTTTCATTTATTCAAAGTATCACTGTTGGATAGGGGGATTCTTCCAGGGGAGAGCCGGGAAAACATCAACAAATCAATAAATCTTATCCACTAGCCTTAGTGTCAAAAAGTACAAATGCTGTAAAACATTTCACAGGTTTTATTGACCCTTAATTAGTGTGAAATTGTGCTATCTATGTTTAAACTCTACACTGCTCCATGTATCTAATGCCACCTTCACCCCTCAGCACATGTGAGGATTAATTGGATGCTCTGTTTCTCCATTGTTATCTTTTGCTACTAATTATATTTACTTGAACTTACCACCCCTTCTAAAGACATGCAGTTATGATATAATACAAGGAGCAAATACCTCAAAATACATATCATCAACATTCTACAAACAAACAAATTCCACGACCAAAAATTACCCAAAAACCCCACAAAAAAAGGACCCAATATAACATAGAACATGTAATTAGTATTTATATTAAAAACTTTTTTTTAAGTATACAAAGACAAATATTACTGTCATACAATGACAATATAGTGGTAATTACCAGTGTACACAAGCGCTCTACAGACATATGAGCGATTACATTGCAGTTTTATCCAGGTACTCACAGGTGTTGTCTTCTCTGATGAGGCGATCACTTTGCCTTTTCTTCTCTATCCTGCCCAGACCTCCAAGACAAATTCTCCCAGATATCAGTCACCCCTGCAAGACATTCTAAAAATGGCCAGGAACTTTGCATGAACTTCAGCCATTCCTAAACCCCTCACACCCTCCTTTACTAAAAACAGAGAAACTATGAAAAAAGAAAAACAGAGAAAAAGAGACAAAGAAAACAGAGCAAAACGAGAGAAAATCTTGAAAAGAGAAAGGCCATTAATGATTTTTTGATGATCCAAGCGGACAGGTACTCCCCGTGTAATTTGAAGTCAAGTACCCTGCCACGGCTGGTGGGGGGGGGGTTGTACCCCCCCATCTTCAAAACCCGAGTCTGGAATCATTGATGAGCAGCTTTCTTCACCCACCCCAGTGAGGAAAGGGATTATCGTCAGCAAGCAACCTGGAAGACCCTAAACAGGATTCCCCTGACTACCTGCCTCACTATATTCTGATGCTGCCACCCCCTGATGCCACACATTGCTGCCAGCTGCTCCTTTTACCCCCCACCTCTTTCAGGGAGGTATTGCCCCCCCCCCCTACTTTTCACTGGGCCCTTATGTAGCCCTTTTGATGTTGCCACCCCACCACTGGTCTCCCACGCTGCTGTGCCCTTTAGGCTTTGTCACCATGCCCCCTTCTGGCTTTATACGCTGTTGCCGCACCTCCTCATTATGGGGGCCCCCAGCTGCTGCCACCCCAAAATTATGAGTTGTGCACTCCCGGCCTGTTTCTGTGCTGTTACTGCCCCCACCTCCAATCATGCTGCTGCCCAAAACCACTCTCACACTTGACCCCCCTGGTTTCCTAAAAGCTGTATCCACCCCCCCCCCACTCTATGTATTGCCACTTTTGTTTGCTTTCCCATTTTTTTAATTGTAGAAGGAATGAAAAAAGGCAAAAACAACCCCTTGACATGGTCCT
>JAODAL010064809.1:0-18523 GCA_025379985.1 Phyllomedusa bahiana
ACGTGGATGCTGCGTCAATAACAATGCTGGGTGTGCAAAAGTAAAAAAACACGTACCTGTTATGTTTTCGTATGATACACTGTATTGTTTTTGCACCTTTTCAATTCACCTGTGGTGAATATAGAATTGCTGTTTAAAAGATAGCAGAGGCTGCCTTCAATGAACAATGCTGGTGTGCAAATCAAAAAACACTAACTGTTATGTTTTTTCGTAAGATACACGTATGTTTGCACCTTTCAAATCCTCTGTGGTGTATAAGCATTGCTGTTTAAACTTACGTGTGCTGCGTCAATGAACAATGCTGGTTGTGCAAAAGTCAAAAAGACAATAACAGATATTTTTTGAGGTATAATAACGTATATTTTTGCACCTTTCAATTCACCTGTGTGAAATATAAAATTGCTGTTTTAAGAATCTTACCTGGATGCTGCGTCAATGAACAATGCTGGGTGTCGCAAAAGTTCAAATACACGTAACTGTATGTTTTCGTATGAAACACAGTAAATTTTTGCACCTTTCAATACACTCTGTGGTGAATATAGAATTGCTGTTTTTAAGATTTACGTGGATGCGCGTCACTTGACAATGCAGAGTGTGCACGAGTCCAAAAAACCGAAACTAGTTATGTTTTCGTATGATACACGTTATTTTTTGCACCTTTCTATTCACCAGTGGTGAATATAGAATTCCTGTTTTAAAGATTTACGTGGATTGGCTGCCCGTCAATGAACAATGCTGGTGTGGCAAAAGTTCAAAAACACGTAACAGTTATATTTTCGTATGATACCACGGTAGTTTTTGCACCTTTCACTTCACCTGTGGTGAATATAGAATTGGAGTTTTAACATTTACTGGATGCTGCGTCCAATGAACAATGCTTGGTGTGCAAAAGTCAAAACACGTAACTGTTATGTAATTTTCGTATGATACACGTATTTTTTGCACCTTTCAATTCAACCTGAGTGATTATATAATATGCTGTGTTCAGATAACGTAGATGCTGCTCAATGAACTGAAGCTGGGTGTGCAAAAGTCAAAAAACTCGTAACTGTTATGTTTTGGGTATAAAAAACGGGTATTTAATTGCGCAGCCTTTCTATTCACCTGTGGTGAATATAAAATTGCTGTATGTTTAAATTTACGTGGATGCTGCGTCAATAACAATTGCTGGGTGTGTCAAAAGTTCAAAAAACACGTAACTGTTATGTTTTCGATGATACACAAGTATTTTATTTTGCACCTTTAATTCACCAGTGGTGAATCTAGAATTGCTGTTATAAGATTTACGTAGAAGCTGCGTTCAATGAACAATGCTGGGTGGCAAGAGTCAAAAAACCCTGGTAACTGTTATGTTTTTCGTATGATACACGATATTTTTCTTGCACCTTTCAATTCACCTGTGTTGAAAAAAGAATTGCTGTTTAAGATTTACGTGGATCGCTGCGTCATGACAATGCTGGTGATGCAAAAGTCAAAACCACGTAACTGAGTTTATGTTCTAGTACACTTGTATTTTTTTGCACCATTCAAATCACCTAATGGCGTAATATAGAATTGACCTGTTTTTAAGATATACGTGATGCTTCATCAATGAACAAACCCGGTTTGCAAAAGTAAAAAAACACGTAACAGATTATGTTTACGCTCTATGGAAACACGATATTTTTTGCACCTTTCAATCACCTGTGTTGAAATATAGAATTGCTGATTTTAAGATTTACAGGATGCGCTGCGTCAATTGACAAAAGCTGAGTGGTGTGCAAAAGTCAAAATACAAACGTAACTGTTATGTTTTTCGTAGATATCACGTTATTTTTGCACCCTTAATCACCTGTGGTTGAAATTTAGATTTGCTGATGTTAAAGATTTACGTAGATGCTGCGTCAAAGAACAATGCTAGGGTGTGCAAAATCAAAAAACACGTAACTGGTAATGTTTTCCTATGAAACACGTCTATTTCTTGCACCTTTCAATTCACCTGTGGTTATCATATACGAACTTGCTGTTTTAAGACTTACGTGGGGGCTGCGTCAATTGAACAATGCTGATGTGCAAACAGTCAAAATACAAGCTAACCTGTTTATGAGTTTTTGGTATAATAAACCTGTGTATTTTTTTTGCACCTTTCACATCACACTGTTGTGCATATAGCATTTCTCGTTTTAAGATTTACGATGGCATGCCCGCCGCCCACTCTGAACACCCTGCGTCTGGTGTGAAAAGTAAAAAAACACGTAACGAGTTAGTTTTCGAGAATATCAACTACGTTAATAGTTTTGCACTTTCAATTCACCTGTGGTGAAATATATACATTGCTGTTAAGATTCTTACGTGGATGCTGCGTCAATGAACAAATGCTGGGTGTGCAAAAGTACAAAAAACACGTAACCTGTTATGTTTCTCGTAAGGATACACAACGGTATTTTTTGCACCTTTCCTATTTCACCTTGGGTGAATATAGAATTGCCCTGTTTTAATGATTTACGATGGAATGCTGCGTTCAATGAACAATGCTGGTTGGCAAAAGTCAAAAAACACGTACTTTTTATTTTTCGTATGAACACAGTATTTTTTGCACCTTTCAATTTCACCTGTGGGTGAATATAGAATAGCTGTTTTTCAACATTACGAGGAAGCTCGCTCAATGAACAATAGCTGGTTGTGGCAAGAGTCAAAAACACGTAACTGATTTTGTTTTCGTATGATAGATCACGATATTTTTTGCAACCTTACAATTCACCTGTTGGTGAATATAGAATTGCTGTTTTAAATTTACGTGGATGTGCTTGCGTCAATGAACAATGCTGGGTGTGCAAAGTCAAAAAACACGTAACTGTAATGTTTATCGGAAAGGTACACGCGAATTCTTTGCACCTTCAATCACATGTGGATGAATATAGAATTGGCTCGATTCTTGTTTTTTAAAAAAAAAATTTATTATAAGATTTTAGTGATGCTGCATCAATGAACAAACCCGGGTTTGCAAAAGTAAAAAAACACGTAACTGCTTAGTTTTCCGTATGATACACGGTAATTTTTTAGCACCTTTCAATTTCACTTCTGTGGTGAATATAGAATTGCTGTTTTTAATATTTAACGTGGATGCTGGTCAATGAACATCATGCTGGGTGATGCAAAAAGTCAAAAATACACGTACATAGTTTTTAATGGATTATTTCAGTTATGCTACAACGTTATTTAAATTTGCACCTTACAATTCACCTGTGGTGAATTATAGAATTGCTGGTTTTAAGATTACGAAGATGCAGGCCCGTCAAAAATGAACAATGCTGGTGTGCAAAAGTTCAAAAAACACGATAACTGTTATGTATTCTATGATACACGAATTTTTTTGCACCTTTCAATTCACGCTGTGGTGTATATAGAAAGCTGTTTTAAGACTTACAGTGGGTGCTGCGTCAATGAACAATGCTGGTGTGCAAAAGTCAAAAAACACGTAACTGTTATGTTTTGGTATAAATAACGGAAAATTTAGCACCTTTCAATTCACACTGTGGTGAATATAGACACCATGCGTTTTAGAGAATTTACGTATGCTGCGTCAATGAACAAATGTCATGGTTGCAAAAGTCAAAAAAACACGTAAATGTTACTGTTTTCGTATTATACACAGTATTTTTTGCACCTTTCCAATTCACCTGTGGTGAAATATAGAATTGCTGAGTTTTACAGATTACGTGGATGCCTGCGTCAATGAACAATGCTGGGGGTGCAAGAGTCAAAAAACACGCTACTGTTATTTTTTTCGTATGAACACGTTATTTTTTCTGCACACCTATCTATTCACCTGTGGTGAATATAGAATTGCAGTTTTAATTTACCGTGGATGCTGCGTCAATGACTAATGCTGGGTGTGCAAAAGTCAAAAACACGTATCTGGTTATGTTTCACCGTTATGATACACGTGTATTTTTTTGCACCTTTCAATTACCTATGTGAATATATAATTGCTGTTTTAAAGATTTACGTGGATCTGGCTATCAATGAACAAACCTGGGGTTGTGCAAAAGTGCAAAAACACGTAACTGTAATTATTCGTTATATACACGGTATTTTTTGAGTGCACATTCAATTCACCCTTTGATGAATATAGAATTGCTGTTTTAAATTTACGGGAGCTGCTCAATGAACAATGCTGGGTGTGCAAAGTCCAAAAAACACGTATCTGTTATGTTTTTCGTATGATACACGTTATTTTTTGCCACTCTCCTTATCAATTCACCTGTGGTGAATATAGAATGCTGATTTAAGATTTACGTGGATGCAGCGTCAATGAACAATGCTGGTTGCAAAAGTCAAAACACGTAACTGTTTATGTTTTCTTCTGTATCATACACGGTATTTTTGCACCTTCATTCACCTGTGGTGGTATAAAGAATTCTGTTTTAAGATTTACGGTGAGGTGCTGCGTCAAATGAACATGCTGGGTGTGCAAAAGTCAAACAAGAAGCACTGTTTGTTTTTGTTCTTAATAAACGGTATTTTTTTGCACCTTTCAATTCACCTGTGTGAATATAAGAATTGCTGTTTTAAATTTTACGTAGAGCGCGTCAATGAACCAATGCTGGGGTGTGCAAAGTCAAAAAACACGTAACTGTGTTTTTCGTATGATACACGTATTTTTTGCACCTTTCAATTTCACCTGTGGTGAATATAGCAATGCTGTTTTAAGACTTTAACGTGGATGCTGCGTCAATGAACCATTGCTGGGTGTGCAAAAGTCAAAAAACACGTAACTGTTTATGTTTTCGTTATTGATACACGTATTTTTTGCACCTTACAAATCACCTGTGGTGAATATTGAAAATTTCCTGTTTTTAAGATTTACGGGGTGCGCGTCAAAAGAAAAAAAGGGGGGTTTTCAAAAGTCAAAAAAAAAAACGAAAAATGTTTTTGTTTTTTTAAAGATAACTTTTAATTTTTTGCCCTTTTCAAAACACCTGTGGTGAAATAAAATTGCTGTTTTTAAGATTTTCCGTGGATTTTCGCCCTCAAGAACAACCCCGGGTGGCAAAAGGAAAAAAAAAAAAACGTAACGGGGTTTTTTTTTTGTAAAAAAAAACGATTTTTTTTGCACCTTTTCAATTCACCTTTTGGGTGAATATGAAGCTGTTTTAAGATTTACGGGATGCTTCTCAATAAAAAACTGGGTTTCAAAAATTAAAAAAACACGTAACTTTTTTTTTTTGTTTTTTTGTATGATAAACGGGGATTTTTTTGCACCTTTCAATTCACCTTGGGGGGAATATAGAATTGCTGTTTTTAAAGATTTACTGGATGCTGCGTCAATGAAACAATGCTGGGTGTGCAAAAAGGTCAAAAACACGTAACTGTTATGTTTTCGTAGGATACACGGTATTTTTATGCACCTTTTCAAATCACCCTTGGTAATATAGAATTGCTGTTTTAAGATTTACGTGGATCGGCGTCAATGATCAAAGCAGGGTGCGCAAAAGTCACAAAACACGTATCTTTTTATGTTTTTCGTATAATACAACACCGGTATTTTTGCACCTTTCAATTCACTGTTTGTGGACTATAGAATTTGCTGTTTTAAGATTTTACGTTGAAGCTGCGTCAGTGAACAATGCTGGTGTGCAAAAGTCAAAAAAACACGTAACTGTTATGTTTTTCGTATGAATAACACATATTTTTTGCACCATTCAATTCACCTGTGGTGAATATAAATTGGCTGTTTTTAACGATTTACACTGTGGATGCTGCGTCAATGAACCATGCCTGGGGTGTTCAAAAGTCAAAAAACACTAACTGTTATTTTTTCGTATGAGACACGGTATTTTTTTTCACCTTCCCAATTCAACCTATGGTAAATATAAGAATTGCTGTTTAAAGGTTTACGTGGATGCTGCGTCAATGGAACAATGCTGGGTGTGCAAAAGTCCCAAAAACACGTAACTGTTTTTAATGGTTTTCCGTATGATACACGGTATTTATTGCACCTGTTCAATTCATCTGTGGTGAATATAAGAATAGCTGTTTTAAGATTTACGTGATGCTGCGTCCAATGAACAAACCTGGGGTGCAAAAGTCGAAAAACACTAACTGTTACGGTTTTGGTATAATAAACGGTATTTTTTGCACCTTTCACTTCACCTGGGGTGAATATAGAATCTGTTTTAAGATTTACCATGGATGCTGCGTCTAAGAACAATGATGGTGGTGCAAAAGTCAAAAAACACTAACTGTTATGTTTTCGTATGATACACGTAGTTTTTTGCACCTTTTCAATCACCTGTGGGGAAAATAGAATTGTCTGTTTTAAGATTTTACGTGGATGCTCGCGTCAATGAACAAACCTGGGTGTGCAAAAGTCAAATAACACGTAACTGTTATGTTTTGGTAACTAAAGGTATTTTTTGCACCTTTCAATGTCACCTGTGGTAATAAGAATTGCTATTTTAAAGATTTACGTGGATGCTGCGTCAATGAACAATGCTGGGTGGCAAAAAGTCAAAAACCCACGTAACTGTTAGTTTTCGGAGATGTACAACGGTATTTTTGGCAACAAGCAACCTGTGCTGACTACAAATTTGCTGATTGTAATTTAAACTGCAAGGTGGATATATCCAACAGTCACAGTGTAATGGGGTTAAAATTAAAATGGAACACATACTGAAATGTATACTGATAAAGTAAAGTGGAGTTTTGCACGTAACAAAGAGACCTGCAGTTTACTAAGATGAAATGATGTGTATCCAATATAAGTTCATGCATGCCCAATATCCAGGAAATATTTCAATAGCAAACTGTTAATAATAAAGGAAATTCACACCTACAAGTCTACACAAAATCTTGCTGACTATCAGGTGTCTTTATAGATCGACGCTTGCCTGTGTTTCGCCCGCGGGGCCCCGCCCTGTTCCCCCCGCCGTGAATTTACAGCGGAGAGGCTGCATAAAATCTCTAGGCTAACCTCATTAAATCTTTCAATCTCTAATATAACTAAATTGAAGATCACAGATAATAGAAAGAGGTTTTCTCTTTGCAGAAAATAGACTATTTCGCTGAGCCTGTTTGGCCACAGTGCAGAGCGCAGGTCCTATCCCTATGAGACGCTGAGTAGACACTAGGCTGACACAGGAAACGCTGTTCTAAGTAGAAACGAGGTCATGTGATTTTTCCAGCACTCGCAACCATACGACATCGCCCGCATGACGTCGCACACCACATCTCCCCTCCCACCCTGCTCTATTCTGGTAATCTGATTTTGCGGCCGCCAAAATTAAAGGAAGCGCCGAAAGAGCGGCGATCTCTTAATAGATGATGCCTCAGATTTTAAACCTTAATTATCGCATGAATCTGGAAATTTCGATCACCATAAAAACCTTGCCGATTTTTCAACTTGTCGATAAAAAATCGCTCATCACTAGTCCTAATTTAGAATTTAATTTAAATCTAAAAATGGGTGAGCTCATAATGCATTAAACGAGGTTATGTCTACAGAGGACGTTTACTGAGTTTTTTTTAAAGAAACAAGGATGCTTTTTGACAAATTTAGATACTAATTGAACCCTGAAGTGGATTTGCCACTTGCCACCCCGCCTTCATTGTGGTGCTGCTTTTTCTTCATTCATTATATATATATATATATATATATATATATATATATAGATATATAATACTATGGTATATAAATATTTATATACTAATATATATTCATATATACACTCACTCCGCCCCTTTAATTAGGTAACCCAGCTAAGTAACGGTTTGGACCCCCCTTTGCCTTCAGAACTGCCTCAAATTCTTCGTGGCATAGATTCCACAAGGTGTTTGCAACGATGCTCAATTGTTACCTAAGGGGCCAAAGAGTGCCAAGAAAATATTTCCCCACACCAAGACACCCACCACCACCAGCCGAACTGATGATGACAAGGCAGGATGGATCCATGCTTTCATGTTGTATGACGCCAAATTCTGACCCTAAACCATCCGAATGTCGCAGCAGAAATCGAGACTCATCAGACCAGTGCAACGACACTTTTTCCAATCTTCTACTGTCCAATTTTTCGATGAGCTTGGGCACATGGAGCCTCCGTTTCCTGTTCTTTTAGCTGAAAGGGAGTGGCACCCGGTGTGGTCTTCTTGCTGCTGTAGCCCATCCTCTGCCCTCAAAGCTTCCGCCATGCAGGTTGCGTTCAGAGATGCTCTTCTGCCTACCTTGGTTGTAACGGGTGGCATTTGAGTCACTGTTGGCCTTTCCTATCATCTCGAACCAGTCTGCCCATTCCTCCTTTGACCTCTGGCATCAACAAGGCATTTCCTCCGCCCACATGACTGCGCTCACTGGATGTTTTTTTCTTTTTCGGACCATTCTCTGTAAACCCTAGAGATGGTTGTTGCGTGAAATCCCGGAGATCAGCACGTTTCTGACATACTCAGACCAGCCCGTTCTGGCACCAACAACCATGCCACGTTCAACAGGGCCCCCAAACACTGGCAAATCACCTTTCTTCCCATACTGATGTCGTTGTGAACTGAAGGAGATTGTCTTGACCATGTCTATCTACATGCCAAATGGCACTGAGGTTTGCCGCCATGTTATTGGCCTGATTAGAAATTAAGGTTAACGAGCAGTTGGACAGGTGTACCTAATAAAGTGGCCGGTGAGTGTATATGCCCTGTAGGTATACAGAACCCTGTAGGCGCAGTGAAAGAAATAATTATTTGATCCCTTGTGGATTGTGTAAGTTTGCCCACTGACAAAGACATGAACAGTCTATAATTTTAAGGGTAGGTTAATTTTAACATTGAGAGGTAAATATCAAAATTAAAATCCAGAAAATCACATTGTATAAATTATTGTAACATATTATTTGCTTTTTGCTGAGAGAAATAAGTATTTGATCCGCTACCAACCAGAAGAGTTGGTGCTCCTACAGACCATTAGACCCCTAATCAACGTGTGTACCCTGCATTAAAGGGAACCTGTCATCATAGTTTATGCCCCCTCTTGCCTGAGGGCAGCAAAGCTAGTGTCAGGCCTGCTGTTCCCACGCTGTGTTCCTTATTCTGTAAGATGCAGCAGCATTAAAGCATTACCCCTCAAATATTATAATCCCCCCATGAGCAGGTGTTAGCCCCGACCCATCAAAGGCTATCCCCGCCCACAGACAGTTTATTCACATGTTTCATACCTCTTCAAAGTAATAGGTTTATTAATTGAGTGGCGGGGCAAGCCTCCGCTTGGCTGGGTTTTGAACAAAAACTTGACTCTTTTGAAGAACTCTTCGAATGACTCTTTACTCATCTGGCTGAAAACTGCAGATTTGAGCATTAAATACATGAAAACTAAGCATCTTTACAGATAAGGACCACAGCGCTGGAAACAGCATGTCTGACACTAGCTTGTTCTGCCCTCAGCAAGGGGGGCATAATCTATGTGATAGGCTCTCTTTAAAGACAGCTGTCTTAAATAGTCACCTTTATAAAAGACTCCTGACTACAGACTCAATTAATCAGTCAGACTCTAACCTGTACAACATGGGCAAGACCAAAGACCTTTCCAAGGATGTCAGGGACAAGATCATAGACCTGCACAATCTTGAATGGGCTACAAAACCATAAATAAGATGCTGGGTGAGTGTAACGATCCAGCGGTATCAAAAGGCACTGACCGGTCGATCATTGGTGTGAGGCGGATCCTCTGGGCCCCTGCGAGCGTAGATGGTATAACTCGCAGAGGTAGCCGAAGTGCAGGACTGGATAGCTGGTGCTGGAATGGACCACAGGACAACGAAAGTGTAGCCGTAGGCGGATGGCGCAGTCCCAGGAGAGTACCGGGCTTGGCACAGCGTCAGGTACACAGCAGGTATATAATGGACTGGTGCAGCATCAGATGTTCAACAGATTGTTCACAGATAGCACACAGGTTAACGCAGTAATGTACAGGAATGTAGATACAGCAGCAGGACAGCAGCCAAGGGTCAAGGCAAACACAACAATGAATTGACCAGGAGCAAAGGCAGAAAGTTCTTTTTATGCAAAATGAGGTCACAGGTTAATTGCCAGATAATCAGGTACTGTCTCAGGTACTGCCCGTGCACTGCCATGCGCCCTAAGGGGCACGCACACACAGCGTGGCAGCCAGAGAGGATGAAAGCGAGGGCTGGTGAGTAGATGCTGCCGGTGGACACCATTGTCGGCGCCGCTGCAGCGGAGACACTAGCCAGGGGAGGTAAGTATGAAGCTGGGGCCGCAGCAGAGGCACGGGCACGACCGCGGACCGGGACAGCGGCCGCGGCATGCACCGTGACAGTGAGATGGAGACAACTATTGGTACAATAGTAAGAAAATGCAAGAAATACAAAATGACTGTCAATCGACATCGATCTGGGGCACCATACAAAATCTCACCTCATGCGGTATCCTTGATCATGAGGAAGATGAGAGATCAGCTTAAAACTACATGGGGGGAACTTGCTAATTGGTCTCAAGGCAGCTGGGACCATAATTACCAAGGAAATCATTGGTAACACATTATGCTGTAATGGTTTAAAATCCTGCAGTGCCCGCAAGGTCCCCCAGCTCAAAAAGGCTCATGTGCAGGCCTGTCTGAAGTTTGCCAATGAACACTTGGATGATTCTTTGAGCGATTGGGAGAAGGTGCTGTGGTCAGATGAGACAAAAATTCAACCCTTTGGCATTAACTCAACACGCAGTTTTTGGATGCAGAGAAAATGTGCCAGTTGTGACCCCCAGAACACTGTAAACCATTGTCAAGCATGAGGTGTTTTTGGGGGGGTTCTCTGCTAAGGGCAGCAGGACTATCTTCAACCGCATCATTGGGAGAATGAATGGAGCCATGTACTGTTAAAACTCCCTGAGTGACAACCTCCTTCCCTCCAACCAGGACATTAAAAATGGGCCATGGCTGGGTCCATCAGCAAGACAATGACCCCAAACATACAGCCAAGGCAACTAAGGACAAAGGAGTGGCTCAAAAAGAAAGCACATTAAGTCCATGGAGTGTCCTAGCCAGTCCTCCAGACCTTAATTCCCATATAAAACTTATGGGGGAGTTGAAGCTCTGAGTTGCCAAGCGACAGCCTCAAAATCGTAATGATTTAGAGATAATTTGCAAAGTGGAGTGTACCAAAATTCCTCCTGACATGTGCGCACACCTCATCATCAACTACAAAAAAATGTCTGACTGCTGTGCTTGCCAACAAGGATTTTGCCACCAAGTATTAAGACTTGTTTGCCACAGGGATTAAATACTTATTTCTCACTGCAAAAGACAAATACATTTCTATAGTTTATACAATAGGATTTTCTGGAATTTATTTTGGATATTCTATCTCTCACTGTTAAAATTAACCGACCCTTAAAATGATAGATTGTTCATGTCTTTGTTAGTGGGCAAACGTACACGATCAGCAAGGGATCAAATAATTATTTCCTTCACTGTATATATGTCCCACATAGGAATACAGCCCTCTTTAGGTATGCAACTCATTGTAGATATACAGCCTCCTGTAGATATATATGCCCCATGTAGTTATACAGCCCTCTCTAGGTATACAGCTCTCTGTAGGTATATATGCCTCCTGCAGGTATACAGCCCCCTGTAGGCATATATTCCCCGTGTAGGTATACAGACCCCTGTAGGAATATATGCCTCCTGTAAGTATATAGAACCCTGTAGAAATATATGACTTCTGTAGGGATATAGCCCCCTGTAGGAATATATGTCTCCTGTAGGTATACTGCCCACTGTACGTATATATACACCTTGTAGGTATACAGAATGTATGTATTTATGTCCCATACAGGAATACAGCCCTCTGTAGGTATACAGCCCCTTGTAGGTAAACAGCCTCCTGTAGATATACAGATTCCAGAAGGTAAATATGCCCCCTGTAGGTGTACAGTCGCCTGTAGGTATATATGCCTCGTGTAGATATACAGTCCCCTCTAGGTACACAGCACCCTGTAGGTATATAGCCTCCTGTAGACATATATATATATATATATATATATAAATATATATATAAATAAATATATATATCCCGTGTAGGTATACAGTCCCCTGTAGATATAGAATGCCCCCTGTAGTCATACAGCCCCTTGAAGGTATATGTGCCACCTGTAGGTAGGTAGTCCCCTCTGACTGATTAGAAAAAATAAAAAAACAATACTCACCTCTCTCCATTCCCCCACTAGGGAGCTAGCTGTGGGAACTTGGGTGGGACATGATGCAGGGACCGAGTTCCACTCCGCGCGGTCCGCACCCACCCTTGCTGCACCACCAGTTGAGCTCCTGCTGTCACTTGGCAGGGTAGGCCCTCTGTTCTCATGGTTCTCCTGGGCAGTCATCTACCCATATTCTCATGATGAACCTATGCAAGTGGAGAAAGTTTGTTTAATGGAGGAAGAACGCACATGCAAGCGCAGTCAGAATCTCTGCTTGCATTATGGGGCAAGGAACATTTCCTGAGAAACTGGCCAGTTCATCTAGGAAACTCCAGCGCCTAAACTTTGTGAGAGAGGAGATTCTAGGCAAAGACACATCCTCTCCGCACTGGACCGTGCCAGTCACTCTCAGTTCCTCATCCTGTCTCAGTTTTCAAGTTTATGCCTTCCTGGAGTCGGGCTCCATAGGAAATTTTATTCATGCGGCCCTTGTTTCCCGATACTGTCTACCACTCATTCCATTAGACAAGCCACTGATAATTTCTTTCATCAATGAAAAGGTCCTGAAGACCTGTTCCGTACCATATCAAACCGCTGACTCTACAGGTCAGGGCATCTCATAAGGAGAAGATTGAGTTCCATGTTCTCCCATGCAACACTTCAGCAATTCTCTTTAGTCTCCATTGGTTGCAGTTTCATCACCCAGTACTGAACTGGAACATTAGCAAAGTCACTCACTGGTGTCAGCCATGTCACTCCTGGTGCCTCAAGCCACCCCATCTGTTGCAACCAACCTGCTTCTCCACACTCATGACTCCACTTCCAGGTCTTTCTGTTATTTATCAAGAATTTGCAGATATCTTCTATGAGAAGCAAGAAGAGACCCTTCCACCACATCAGTTCTCTGACTGCCTTATTGACCTCCTGCATGACGTCTCCTCGGGGAAGTTTACCCTCTGTCTATCCCTGAAACCCAGGCCATGTCGACCTACATCAAGGAAAACCTGTAGAAAGGCTGTATTGCCAAGTTGTCATCTCCTGCTGTTACTGGTTTCTTCTTTTTTGGAAAAGGAGGACAGTTCTCTGCAACTTTGTATTGATTATTGGGGCTTAAATAAAATCACCATCATGAACTAATATCCTCTACGCCTGATGTTCGAGCCCTTTGAGCGATGTTTGATGTTCGAGCGACTATAGGGGGCCAAAATCTTCACCAAACCAAACTTCCGAGGGGCCTACAATTTGATTCATATCCCAGAAGTGGATAAATCGAAGCCTACCTTCAACACCCACGATGGGAACTTCAAGAACCTTTTGATGCCCTTTGGACTTTGCAATGCTCCAGCGGTCTTTTAAGACTTCCTCAATTAAATCTTCCAGAACATCATGTGAGCTTGTGTCATGATCTACCTTGATGACATGTTGATTTTCTCTCTGGATCTAAAGTCTTATCATAACTATGTGCGGCTGGTTCAAAGATGTCTTCGAACCAACCACCTCTATGCCAAACTTGAGAATTGAGCATTTGAACAGACCATTCCGCTCTTCCTCAGATACACAGTTTTAGATAAAGTACTGCAGATGCTAACCCTGCAAAACTGTCAGCCGGTTTTCAGTGGTTTTGACCAGTAGGACTTTGGGCTATTCAACACTTTCTGAGTTTTTGCAACTACTACCATCAATATATTCCTCACTTCTCCATCCTGGCGGCGTCCATTGTGGCTCTAACCAAGAAAAGCAATAATCCTAAACTCTGGCTGCCCAAAGCAGAAGGTGTCCATCTTTAGGCCGCTTTTGCCACAGCACATATTCTGATTCGACTAGAGCCAGAAAAACATTTTTTTTTAGAAATGGATGCTTCATCTGTGGGAATTGGGGCCGTGCTCACTCAGAAAACTCTTACAGGCAAGACCGTCACCTCCGGTTTTATCACGATGCGCACCACTTTCCCCACTCTGGACTGTGGACAGACTTGTGTCTCTGCCCCCTGGGCCATCCATTACTCACCTCTTCTCACTCTTGCTTTGCTTCCACTCTCAGTCAGTGGCCGGCACGCATGTACCCGCGTCCTAGGATGCGCAAGTGTTGGGGTTCAGGGGTACACCGCATGACTACTGCTGTCCAAATTGAACACTGGAGTGGCTGGCATGAAGAAATACACCAAAACACAGAGAACAGGTCTGAGTTCCTTCTCAGTGTAAAGCAGGCCCCAGGAATAGAGAGACTTTATTACAATAGAATTGGATTTTTACAAACGGGCTTCAGTGCGTGGCTAAGTTTCTTTGTTTTCTTGCAGTCTCAGGAATGTGTGGTCAACTTAGTTTGATTGGTTCTCACAGAAATGGTCCATGGTTCCACCAGTCATGCGGCACATAGTGGGGAAGTGGTCCCAGGAAAACGGGCGCCATCTTGGAGTATCTGTACTTTTTCAGTCCTAAGCTTATATGTGTATAATGTTTTTACAACAAACCACAAACTTCATACACAAGCATTAGAAAAATAGGTTTCCCTCACAATCACCCCTAAAACATTATTACACTCTGAACCCTGATTTGTTTCACATTGTAATCTTCCCCTAATCTAAAATCGACCTTGGCCTGGCCAAAGCTTGGCGGGAAAAGTGATGTGGATGGCTTCACCCGGTTTGATGATGAAGAGCCACTCCAATGGGAAGTGACCCCCCTTGTAGTTGGGCTTGGTCCGCAGCCCTGACCAAGGCCCCTACTCTTTCCTTTTAATCATCTAGATCCTAATCCTTGGGCACGCCCCTTAAATGCATTGAGCTAAGTGCAGAAAACAACATTGGCCAACGGTTATAGGCTGAAAAACAAAATGATTTTTTTTTATTTTTTTTAAATAGTTCTGTGTGTAAAAAGCTCGCTCTTTAGTCTGTAGAAGTCTTATATCTCATAGACTGTAAAACAACATGAGTGTAAATGCAGGATAGCGCAGGTTTATTTGTGCCCTTACTACCTGTTGATAAAAAAAAAAACAAGCTTCTCCATCTTGGTGGTGATAGGAATTTGGGAATGAGTGCAGACATGAGAGTCCCCTTGCTGTATCAATGCCGGTGGCAAACGGGGCGGTCCATAATCGTGCTTGGCACAGACATTGCGATCAACAACTCCTTGCGTAGACATGATGGCGATCAACACTGGTGGCAGACATGGCGGTCAACACTGGCGCAGACGTGGATCAACACATGGCGCAGACATGGGCGGTCACACTACTGTCGAAGACGTGGATCAACACTGGCGAGCAACATGCGTCACACTGGCGCAGCCGAGCGTGGATCAACACTGGCGCAGGACATAGGCGGTCAAACACTGGCGCAGACATGGATCAACACTGGCGCAGACATGGCGGTCAATGCTCAGCTCCGCTTTGCGATACTCCCCTGCTGTCTGGTGGCATAGTCCTGGCTCCTTTGTAATTCCCCTCATCTCGGTCTTCCCTTCGGGCTCCCGTGGCCCCCTCCGGCTAATCTGTGTGAAGATGAACCTTAAAAACAAACTTGAATCCGTGTGGGAAATCGCACAACAATGACTCCATCTCATTTTCAATTGTCTGTGCGGTGCGTGGATGGGGTGAAACATGTACTCTGTTTAATCTCATCACATATACGCGTCACATAAGAGCATTAGAATAATCTGCTCCTCCTCCATTTTGAGCTTCAAAAAATCCCCTGCAGTGAATGAATGTCCAAGTAATAAAAATTAAAAATAATTAAAAAAAAAAAAAGAATACTCTGGCCCGTATTGGCCTTTGAATTTCCTGACCAGCAAGAATGTACTTACAGAAAAATAAAACTTCTCATCACATGACAATCAACTACATATGTAAATACGATTCCTATAAAACTCATATTATTAATATCACCATAAAAACACAAGAACAAAACAAATCATATCCCATCCTTTTCTTCACTCCTCAGCGCGCAACATTTCAAAACATTTCATCATAAATTTCTAACAGCTACTTCTCAATGTTCTTATTTGTGTGATGGCAATATATATATATTCACAAAACATTCATGATTTTCCTTCAACTTTAACAATTATCGGCATTGGGCCTAACCGCCCTCCTCAGATCTACTTTCATCTAATCTGCACTGAATAAACCCCTTCAATTCTTTCTATGTCACCATAAACATAATAAACCCTCATACACCCATTAACTGGAGGTTGAAACAATTAACTTAAACCTAATATCAATAATTAACTTTGCCCTTAGTCACCCTATTTGTCTTAAACTCACTCGCTTTTGCTAGGTAAACAATGTTTTGTGGTCTTATCTACCAATGCAAACAATGCATAAAGGATCATGAATAGGATTTACAGACATACAAACATGGATCAAACACAAACAAGTCAATGACCCAATTTCAACCCAACAATTGGGCACATTCTCACCCCTCAAAAAAAAAATTAACTCTTTTATCATCCTCCGGAGCTCCAAACAAAAAGAAATCAAAATAAAACAAAAATGATCTTCCTAATTATGACTGCGCAGTCGTTTTTACTCTGGTTGAACTAAAATCCTTACTAAAAAACAATAGGGGGTAGTACTAAACCAAAAAGAAACCCCCCAAAAAAACGTACCTTAAAAAAAAATTATCTTTATTATTGCCCCGGGGCTTTGTTTTTAAAAACAAGTGATGGTCACATGAGGTCTTTCCCTGAGATCTCCCCATTTACAAAAAATCTCCTTTATTTACTCCGCCCAAAAAAAACAACAATTGACTTTCCCAACCCCCAGAAAAGACATTTGGAAAAAGGGAAAAAAATTTTTTTTTTAGAAAAGGGATCCTCGCTCCCCCACTGAAACTGGAACTGGAAAAAACCCAAAATAAAAAAAAAAACAACTTTTGGGGAAAAAAGGTAAAAAAAAAATTTTTGCACACAATAAAAGAGCTCAGTAAATACCCCGGGGGATTTTTTTCTGTCACTAGTTTTAAAAACCCCAAATTTTTAAAAACGCTACCCAATTTTGTTTTTTCTCCTAAAATAAAGCACAAGCCCAATCGTGATATTAAAACGACAAATAACAATTTTTCCCATTTCAGTTTTAGAATGGGCGAAATTTTCCTTTAAAAATTTTGATTCGGTCATCTTTGCCCCAATTTTCCCCCAAAAAAAAATTCGTTTTTGTTTTCCCAATTACTTTGGGGCCAATCGGGGTTAAAAAAAACGGCTATTTCCCCGGCCCCGCAACCCGAGCCTGGCCCCGGGGTGCTTTTTAAATTGTTGGGGCCATGCCTTAAAATTTTGGCCCAAAGGGGGGGCTTGGTTTTTTGGGCTTCATACAATGTTGGTTTTAGAAAGACACCCACAACTGCCGCCCCCTCTTAGAATCGCTTTTTACTAAAAAAATGGGCCCGGGCCAAAAAATTTTTTTGGGGGGAAAACTGACCAAAAAAAAAACCCGAACAGGGAAAAATACCCCGGGTAAAATTTATGGCAGCAAAAAACGGAAAAAAAAAAAAAACTGAGAAACTCAGGTGGCAACATTTGTGACAAAAAGTTGGGGGAGGTGACGGCGGCGGGGCCCACACAGCATAGGTCAGACAGGGGGACAAATGACCCTTTTTGGAAGTGGCAAAACATACCAAAGCCGCAGAGTGGGGACAATTACACAGTGTGGAAGGGCCCCGGGGGGGGCGCAGCAATGAAAGGGCAAAAGGGAGTGGCCAAAAATGAAAAAATTCGAGCTTGGGGAAAAAAAAGGGGTAAGGGCCAAAAAGTGGAAAAAATGACCCAGTGTGGAAAGGGGAAAAGGCAGGGCAACAAACACCAAAAAAGGCCCGACCCGTGGGACAATGACACCCGTGTTTGGAAAGGGGAAAGGGGAGCCCCACCCTCAGCACAAAAGGGTCAGACAGTGGCAACCCTTTTTAAAATTCTGGAGGGGCCCCAAAAAAAGGAAATAGGGCCCCAGTGGGAGGGCACGGCAAACAGCCCACGGCAGCAAACATGGGGGAGACAGTGGCACAATGAACCCCAGTTGGAGGGGCCCCAGGGGTCAAACAAACCCATGAGGGGCCGAGATGGCAAAAGACATTTTTGCAGGTGGGAAAAAAAGTTAAAAATTTGGGGGGACAGAAAAACCCGGGGAAAAATGAAATGGAAAACGGAGGTCCACGGCCGGCAGCAAAACCAAAAGGGCAGGCAGTTGGGGGCCCCAAAGACAGAGAAATGGGGGTGAAAACCCGGGCAACAGCCTGAGGGCCCAAAGTGGCACAATGACCCTTTTGGGGTGGCAAAACAGTAAACCCCCGCAGAGTGGCAAAAATGACAAAAAGTGTGGATGTCCCCGGCAAAACCCCAACGCACAGCGCATGAGCCAC
>JAODAL010064810.1:0-18521 GCA_025379985.1 Phyllomedusa bahiana
TTTTGATGGCAAGCATCTTCCTCTAGTGCTTAGGTTCACTGCCAGAAGCCATAGAAGGCAGAAACCTTTGGCATTGGAGGACTTGAAATAAATTCAAACTTATACGAAAATGTCACAAAAACACAACACTGCAGAGCAACACTATGCACAGCCATCAGACATCGATGTAAAATGGACAAGGAGAGATGCTGAACATGTTTGAGAGCAAACAGTCCAATGCTACAGTCACTAAGCCAATCAGCGTGCAGGATACAGAACACAGTGCTGTAGTTGGTAGCCTTCCATTCAATACTGCAAAATCGTGTGATATAGTAAAAACTCAATGATACAGAACGATACAGAATTAGATATATTTTTTACATCGAAACAGTGAACTGCGATATAACGAGGGATGACTGTCAATGTATTCAAACTTCTATACCTCTTTTATACCAATGTAATAGGACCCTATCTAGAAAACAAAAAAATAGTATAGCCCACATTCCCAGCCACAGTAGTGGCTCAAACTGATTTTCAGAATATAGATATCATTACATTTGTACCAAACAGAGAATTCCATCAAAACAAACCCCCCACAAAAATAGCACAAATGTGTTTTTTCACTTTTCACCTCACAAATAATTTTTTGGCGGTTTTCCAGTACATTATATGAAATTGTCAATAATACCATAAGTATTATTTAATAATACCAAAAAAGTGCATCTAAAAAGTCCTAACATGTCTACATATGTATCATAGTTATATAGTTTGTAAGGTCAAAAAAAGACAGACGTCCATCCAGTTCAGCCTATTGTGCTGAAGTGTTGATCCAGAGGAAGGCAAAAACCCTCATGAGGTGGAAGCCAATTGTCCTCATTTTAGTGATAAAATTCCTTCCCGACTCCAATCTGGCAATCAGAATAAATCCCTGGATCAACAGGGATTAAAAAAATATGGTTAGTGGTATGCAGAGAGGAAAAATAAAAAAAAAAGGTGTGGGGGTTCAGCTCCATCACACATGACACAGAAATGTCCAAAGAAAAACTGGTTTATTTAAATAAACTCCAAATGAAAACAAACAGCTTATCTTCAGCAGGGTGCAACTTAAAGGGGTTTTGCCATGATCTCACTTCATACCTCCTGTATCCAACTCTTCAGCTCTGTGTGCTTAGAAGAGGGTGTGTGTGATTTGTTTGAATTGCCTATCATGTGACCCAGCAGGATGACATCACCCTGCCTTTCCTCTATCTAGTCAAAGAAAGGTCTGTGTATGTATAGAACTGTAAGTAGCTACATTGTAGCTCAGAGGTAAAACTTTTGCCTCCAGTCACAAGGTTCCTCGGTTCAAATCCCTGCAGGAACCAAACCTGTGGATTTTATCTCTCTTTATCAATGCACATACTTCATTGAGGTTTCTTTTTTTAATTTATTTGCACTGTTTGACTAATTACTAAGGAGTACTGAAGGCAGGAGTAGAATGACAACACCTGGAGTTTGAACATTCAGTAGCTGCTTGAGAGGAGAGGTGATGTCTGAGCATGTGCCACCAGGACTGAGACGCTCTCAGCCCTGGTCGTATCCCTTGGAGACGAGCTGTAAACAATGGATCATTAAAGGAGCAGCTAAGACAAAAACGGTCCAGAATTTTTAATAATGATGAATGGTGAAAATGTTTATTATTTAATTTACAAACTTCCCACATCAATTTTACTTCATGGCAAAACCCCTTTAACATACAACATAAAATGACCTTTCTCAGGCAAAAGGTTAACAGAAACAGGTTACTCTCACCAAATAGTCTTTTGAGGTTGCAGCAGTGTTTACCAGCACCTCTAACTCAGTAATCTGGACACAGCACAGAGTCCTCTAGATACACTTCAGGCTTGGAGCCACTTCACACCTAGCTCACCTAACTTTCTGGCTTAACTAGGCCAGGGAAAATCTGGACTGGATACGTGAGAGAAGTCATCCCACCCAACTCTGATACTGCTCCAGTAAAAAACCTATTAGCTATGCTAATATTCTAACATGTCAGCAACCTAAAGTTAATGACCAATTACTTTCGGTTTACTTCACTGAGGCCCTGCACTCCGATAACATGTTTTGGCTATTGACCACCATACCTTGTGTTATGTCACAAGAGGTTTTCTTATCACAATGATTAGCTTTTAACTTGTAGGGAAAGGTAAATGAAGATTATTACCAAATGCATTGCTATTCTGATTTTGCTTTGTTAAGGAGATAAAGAAGATTTTATTTACTGCAAATGTACACAAGTTTCTCTAGGTTAATGACCATCTTTCTCTGCTCTTCTTGCTCAAAGCTGCTGTCTGAATATGGTGATGTCACTCCCTGCTGAGTCTTATCCCTAGCACAGGAGCTTGTTCAAGTTTGTTACAAGTTTTAACCTTTAGAGCTCTGTAGTCTTGTGCACTGCAGATAATAAATCCCCAGCACTCATGCCACTGTAACAGGATCAGCTAGGAATAGCAAAGCTGATATGTCAACCACAGCCTAACCAGGAAGTGTGAGTCTGAAGCTGGCTGTGGCTCTGTGAAACAGCATGGTGAGACAACGCCATTAAAAAGAATATGGAAGTCTGCCATAAATATGAAAAAAACGACAGGCATTTGGCACATAGAAGTCTATACAGATTTTATTTAAATGTCTTCATATATTAGTTTGAATTACAGACATATGCTGTCAAATGTATAGAAAAATGTGGTGTCATTTGACTCCTGGCAAAAAAAATAAATAAATTATAACCTAATAAATGGAAGATACAAGAAAATATATTTTCCAGAACATTTATGTCTTTTTTTGCAATTATTTTTATGGAAGAAATCCTAATTATTAGTAACATCTGCTGGTGGGATTATGTAATATTTATGAGCTAGCCGTGGAGTTCTTCTCTGATCCGAAAATGCAGTAGGTCTTTAATTGCTTTATTGGCTGGCTTCCTGAATACATTTATATCTCCCAATTCCATGCAGCACTTAGCAGGGAAGGAACTTGCATTGACATGCTAAAAATGGACCAGTGCTTTTTTATTTTATTCACATAAATTGTTTATTTTATTAACCTGGTATGATACATGCACTTGTGTAGTTTAAATGTTCTTGGAGAGTGGTACTAAAATCCCACTTATTATCATAAGAGGTACTGTAAAAACAAGACAAAAACATAATGAAGTGAATCACACACAACCTAATACATTTTGTATTCATATATATTGAAATGTTTCAATGTTAAACCTTTAGAGCCAATGGACGTACCTGTACATCCAAACAAACTCACTTGTGGAGCCCGCTCCATATACTGTGGATGTCAACCATAAGATAAATCTGGCAACCACCTCTAGCAGCTAGGATCAGAAACAGCTCCACTCCTTGCCACTTAACCATTTAGATGTGAAGCCAGTAGCAGCATCCAAATGATACGAATGTGTAGCTGTGGTTTGTTTCAGCCCTCAATGGGCTGGAAAGCAGTGTTGCCCTATATAGTATAAGTCATCAAGCAATCGCATGTTCAAGTCCCCTAGGGGGACCAATTGTTAACATAAAAATTCTTTGAAAAAAATAGCAAAATTGTAAAAAAAATAAAATACATAAAAATGTAAAAAAAAGCCATTTTTCATGTAAAAAATAATGAAACAAATTATAATTAATATTGCTTAAAATTCTGATATAACTCATAATATTGTTATTTATCCTGCAAGGTGAGTGTTGGAAAAAATTATGGTTCTTCAGTCATCCCACCACAAAAAGATGAGATACAAAAAGGATCAAAAAGTCGTAAACACTACAAACTTCTAACAATAAGAACATGTCATTTATACCGAGCAATGAGCTTCATATAAATGGAACCCCAAAAAATGGTGCAAATGCGTTTTAGTTTTTACATTCCACTTCACAAGGTTTTTTTTTTATTTCCCAGTACATTACATTATATGGTCAGTGATACCATTAAAAAGTATACCTTATCTCTCAATGAACAAGCCCTCATACAGTATGTCTATGTAGACAGAAAAATAACAAAATGATGGCTCCTGGAATGGAAAGGAAAAATCAAAATACAAAAATCTGGAAATTGCACCATCCTGATGGGGTTAAAGGTTTGCCCAAGAGAAAAATTATTCTAAAATGGGGCCAAGGTGGGTAAAGAATAAAAAAAAATGTATTCTAGCCTACAGTTCCCCTTCTGCTACCACTACGGAGTTCCTCTGTAATCCACTCTTCTTCATGTCCAGATTCTTATTCCGACTTGCAGGAGATGCTAGTCCTCCATTCACCTATAGTGAAGCACAAGCTTCTCTTATGTGTTGACATGAAAACCCAGAAGTGGAGTGGATCGCTGGGGACTATGGAGAAGCAACTGCAGGTAGGTGAGTATAACTGTTTTGTATTTTTTTTTTACCCTCATGATCTCCTTTAACTTCATTTGTTGGTTTGTGATTGCCGGCCATGTGTTGACCAATGGAGATTTTTGAACACAAAAGGAGTTATTGGATTTAAAAACAATAGTAGGATGAGATATTGTGCAAGAATCATACTACAAGGAGAGATAATTTTATAACGTTGTTACTCTCACTAGAATGTGGTGAGTGTAAAAACATTAACTTAGAACCCAGTTTGTTCTATTTTCAGATTTAACACATTGATTTTTCATTTAAGTTGCCTACAATATATTTTGAGATTAACATAGAACATGAATTAAGTTTAAGTTTTCTTAGAAATCTGGAGCTAGAGAAGATTTTGTACTATAGTATAGTCTTTTGGAACATTGGTAATTCATTAAACTTTTCCTAATAGTCTAGAGATACCCGAACCACTGAATTATATTTCTATGCCCCAATATATACACCCTAAAATAAAAAACTCCTTAAACATCATGCAATACATTAGTCGGTGGTATATCTCCTGTACTAATTACTTTTCTAAGTTTCTATACAGTATTTTAAAGTAAATTTAAATACACATTGATTGCAACAATGGTTGTAAATTATTCTATGTTATATCATATATCTAGTTAAAGTACAAGATTGCATAACTATTTCAAATTCAATGTTGCTTTAACCTGTTCCTAACCAGGCCATTTATCTGATCAGGCACAGTTTCCTTCTTCTTAGTTCGCACAGGATTGAGAGATCTAGCACTTTTCGTTCCCGGTTATTCCACAAATGTTTTCACCTAATTTTTTCCGTGATATGTTAGGCTCTACTCTCAAGTAATATTTGCATATATATTAATATTACGTGGGGAAAAGAATAAAAAAAATCTGTTTTTCACATTTTATATACAGTTTTTTTTAACAGCAAAGGTGGTGCTAAAATACCTTTAGTAACTGTGTCACTTTTCCATCAAAGACATTTACATATAGGTGATAAAAAGTTTTAGGGTTGTCAAGGGTGAAGCAAGAATTTGAAGTTTGGGCTGTTTTTTTTTTTTTTAAAGAATATTCTATTGTGTGCATGTGTTTATTTTGACTTTATTTTATTTATCGGACAACATACATGAAACTTGGTGCCCGAACACATTTTTTTGCGTCTTTCTTCCCATGTAAAATGCGTCTGAATATATGAAAGTGGTGAACTTCCACTCATAAATGGCAGCGTAGGTTCGATGTGCCTCACATTTATTCGAGGCGCACTGTGACACTTTGGTGCAGTAGTAATACGCCAAACGTGTATTTGACACACGAGAGAAATAAATACACAATTGAGAATTGGATTTATGTTAGAGGTTGTATTGGTTTAATTAATTTATATTATTTAATTTTAAATTAATTTTAGATTATATAGAGTTGAAACCAGAAGTTTATAAAAAGACACATGTGCATGTTTTTCCTCACTATCTGACATGAAATCAGCAAAAACCTTACCCGTTTTAGGTCAATTAGGATTACCAAAATTATTTATATTTGCCAAATGCCAGAATAATGAGAAATACATTTTTAAAGGCTTTTTTATTATTTTCTGCAAAGTCAAAAGTTTACATACACTAGGATTGCTATGCCTTTAAACAATTTGGGACAGCCCATATGATGAGATTGTGTCTTTTGGAAAGTTTGGTTTAGGGTAAATCTGAGTTAATTAAAACACACACGTGGATGTTTTTTAAAGGGAAACCCCCAGAAACACAATGCTTCTATTTAAATATCAGGAAGTTACCGAAACACCCAAAGATATGGAAGAGATTGGGACTTGCACAAATCTGGTTCCCCTTTGGGGTGCAATTTTTTAAACCGAAAGGTTCTATGTAAAAATTTTTATAAGCAAGTACAAACAAGATAGTAATGTCCAGCCACCATACAGCTCAGGAAGGAAGGCCTTTCCTGGTGTGGGGATGTAGGAAAAATATATGTGGTAAGGATATGAATAACCACACAACAAAATAAAAATGCTTGACTAAATTTACAAGAGTGCTTCAAAACCTGTTATATGTGAATGTGATTAGGACTATATTTTCAGTGCACCTTAGATTATTTCAGGGAGCAGTATGGTTTTTAAAGTGGTCACTAATTCAATCCTTATGTCAGTTAACTGTAAATTGGGGCTGACTTTCTTCTTCATACAGAAAGTAATTTATTGTCATGGCTCACCTGTTTCTAAAATAGCGAACAGATAACGTTCAGGAAGATGCAATTAAAAATGGACACATGTTTGATATGACTAAATCTAAGTCAAACGTTAAATACTCTTCGTAGATACTAATAAACCAGCAATGTAGGATAATTTCTGTATAACAAAATGTAGGATTGGTAATGCCGCGTTCATAAAAGTTCAGATCTATTAAAATAAAGCATCATTTATTTTTTAAACTGAACAACATAGTAGAAAAATAATTTCCCAAAACCCACAAAATTTTTTTTGGTTATTTCACACCCCCAAAAAATGGAATAAAAGTGATTTAAGAGTCGCTCATATCCCAAAATGGTACCAATAAAAACTACACTCCAGCCTACAAGAAATGAGCCAATGCTCAGGTCCATAGGTGTAAAAAAAAAACAGTCACAGAAAATGTCATTTCAGCAAAAATAAGAAAAAGGGTGTTTTTTACTAAAACGTAACGAAACCTCTACAAATTTGTTTCAACCCCACATAGAATTATTTTTGGGTCTCCCAGTACGTTATAAGTTATGGTCAGTGGTATCATTAAAAAGTACATCTTTTACAACAACAAAACCCTCATATGTCTTTGTAGATGGAAAAAAATCCAAAATAGCTGCGACCTAAGGGGGTTAAGGATTTTATAATGGTTGGGTTTGTTCTACGGGAACAAATGTGGTGCCAATTTTCAAAAAGGAGTCAAAAAATACCCAGAAAACTTTAGGCCTATAGGTTTTACCTCATGAGTAATGGGAAAAATAATGATTTCATTGTATATGTTTTCAGTCAAGATCACTCATTACACTTTACGCTAGGGTATAAGCGATCGTTTTCTTGTCAACAAAACTGATCATTTCTTGGGGAGATAAGCTGGGTAAGGCTGACGATATTATGTATCTAGAATCTTTAAAAAAATATTTAGTACTATATAAAAACAGGATCAAAAGAATAGCATCTGAAAACAATGTGTCAGATGCATGAAATGTGCTGCGTCAGCTTTCTTTCATGCTGTCCCACAAAAAAAGTATCGCTAGCCATGTCCGACATATGTTTGTACAAAAAGTACTCGTCCAACATCCTAAACTTTTTACTGCAAAATTCTTGGGGGGGTGTTGCCCACATTCAGAAGACACATTTATGAATGTTGCTTGACAGAATGTGTTGCAAAAATAGTGCACCAATCCATGCCATTTTCAAACTGGTGTGGTTCTGTGACCATGGCACTTACAATACCCCAAAATTATGAAACACCGTACGATACTTTCATACATACTGATAAATGATACACTAACCCAAGAAATACAACTGTCAGTTGGACGTTTTAATACTCGGGCCAAAATGCATCAAACCAATTGTTTCTTTTTACAACAAGACTAGACTGATGAAGGGAACCTGTCATCGGCCGCTGATTAACAATTTATTACAGATTCACAGTAAAAAGGAAGAAAAATGTAAATCACCGGTGGTAGGTGAATGGAGGGCCATCTTTTCCATTGGGCAGAGTAGGCAACTGCCCAGCGGCCCCATGGGCACAGAGGATCCTTCTCGAGCAGCCGCCTACTGTGGTGTAACTCGGCCCCAACGGTTGGCCGGTGGGCGCCTTGGGAGGCCACATTTTATGTGATACAGAGGGAAGACACTCTCCTGACCGCTTATCTCCCCTAACCAGAACCGTAGGGGTTTCCCCCTAGGAGAAGCTGGGAGCAACATCTTGGCGTAGGCAGAATTATGACGTCATGTCACTCATGCCGGAGACTAGCTCCTGGAGCCGGCTCCTCGGCGGGAGCGTGGAAAGGTGATTAGCATTTTAATTTTTTTTATTAGAGTGGCTATATCTACTTAAATTGTGCTATATACCTAGAGGGGGCGTGTCCTAGGGGGCATATACTAGGGGATTGTGTACACATGGGGGGATATACCTCCTAAAGGGGCTGTATACGTCTTTCAAGGGGGATATACCTTCTTACAGGGGCTGTAGCCCAAGGGGCTTTGTACCAAGGGGGGTTTTTCCTACAGGGGCCCGTGTAATTATAGGGAGGCTGTGTGCCTACCTACAGAAGACTGTGTACCTACCTACAAGGAGCTGTGTACCTACCTACAGAGGGCTATATGCCTACAAAGGGGCTATATACCTACAAGGGGGCTGTGTACTTACCTACAGGGGGCTATAAACCTAAAAGGGGCTTTGTACCTACCTATAGCAGGTTATGTACCTATCTACAGGGGGCAAATATACCTACTTATCTACTCATGACTGTATACCTGCCTACAGGGGGCTGTATATCCACCTACAGGGGCCCAAACGTTGTCTTGTAGCATGTTGAAATAAATGCACAATTTTTTCACCATTACCTAGATGAGTACACCTATAGGTGGCATATATACCGATCTTCCTACAGGGTGATACTTTACCTACTTACATTGGGCCTGTATACCTACCTACTGTGGGTCTATATACCTACCTACTTATTAGTGGGTGACATTACTAATTTCTTACTTAATGGGGGGTTGCCCATAAAAGAGGTAGGAAAGACATAGGAATTGGTAGGGAGGTAAGACTAGGCCTACACTGTATCGGACAAAAAACACCCAAAACATTTTTTCCAATGCACGACTGCAGTTTTCGCGCAACAACTGTGGTCAGTTCTCATTTTTTAGCCGACGGCCCATACATTGTATTGTATGGGAAGATGACGAGAAAACTAAAGATGCCGGTGTATTACACAACATGTTGTATAATACACCATCATAATTTGTTGTGTACACACTTACCAGCACATGATGTGGGTGCTACTGGAGGGGGTTAATCTATCCCCACTCAATCAATCTTGCACTCGCCTTCCACTCAGATGGCAAATTGAATGTAAATCACACCCCAACACAGTCCACGCACCCCAAAACACACGCTGCCACCATCTTTCAAGAAAGTGAAAAGACTCTGTTGCGCTCAAACACCGCTCCCTGGCAGCTTTTAAGGCAAGTCTTTCAAGACAGAGCAGTTGCAGTTTGTTGTAGTTAGAGTAGTGTTAGATGTTCCAGATTGCCCAATATAAGGGGGATGTCTGCCAACTAGCCAGCAGTGGAGCAGAGAAAGTAATAAGCCTGCTAAAAAAGAAAGTAAGGTTGCTCACAGTCAGAGCAAATGACAGGCAGAAAAAAATCAAGAAAAGCATCATAAGAGAGGAAAAAAACAGAAAGGCTGATAGCCTATTTAGCCATTCACCAAATCCACAATTCCTGGGGAATTATAGAACCCCTAACCTTTATTTACTAATGTAGGTAAATGGCTTAATTGTTGGACCTAGAAGAAGACCAGGCAGTGTAGGCAGGCAACCCCTGCTTGGCTGTTGTCAAAGTGCTGCATAAGCAACTTCCTTAAAGGGGTTGTCTCACTACAAAGATAAGCTTTCAACATTTAGGGAACACTAAATGAAGACACTTTCCAAATGTATTGCTTTGTTTATTTTTCTTTATTAAGTTGATAAAAGTGATTTTATCATCTCTGAGTGCACTCAGTTTTATCTAGGTTACTGACCTGCTCTGCCCTGCTCTCCCCTTCTGTTTGTCTTATCTGGTAGCTGGGATGACATCATCACACAGGTCGGCACACAGAACTGCCGGCAGCTTGAGAACTTGACCGTTACCTGATCTTACAAACAAAGGAGACTGGTTACTACTGTGCATATTAGCTCTGGAGCTTAAGAGTAGGAGATTTTGTATCTAATGTCACAGTGATTAGCAGATCTTTGAATACTGGAGCTGATGTGCTAATTACCCACAGTCTGACCAGGAAGAGACAAGATGCATAAATGAAAGCTGCTCTGTGAAACAACATAGTGCGATAACCCCTTTAAGTATTACTCTGGAGTCCTATCTTGTCTAAGGTGTAACTGAATGCCTTCAAGCTGAGTACCATAAATAAATCCTCATTATCACACCGCACACATGCAACCTTGTTGCCTGCAGCACCTCACACTTCTGATATTTTTTGCCAATAAAGTTTTTGGTATAACTAGAAATCATGAAATCCATAGCCACATGTCACGGGAAACAGCAGCATAAGTATCAATAACTCCTTAAGTTAATTACATTCAATTCTACCCTAATAAAACAGATTTTACTCCCAATATGTTCTCCTCCAGAAAGAACGCAATGTACTGTAAATTATGACTCCTATTGAACCCCAAATAGTCCCGTGTCTATGAAGAATAGCATAAAATCATTTAACTCCACTATCAACACTGATGGCATGCAACGATGGTTCTCTAAAAGTGTGTAAGACGTGTGTTGTGACTTGTTAAGCAATGTATGGAAAATCTGCTGCAGGACATTGTGGATTTTTAGGGAATTTTGTGTTGATATTAATTTAGTTAATGTATTTTTTGCAAATTTTACTTTTTTAATCTATTTTTTAAAAATAAAATTGTGTTTATCACCATTTCTGCCCTCTGAATTGTTTAAGGAATTCAAAGATTTTGTTATGTGACTAAGAAATAATATGTTAGTAAAGCCACTTGATGACATCACATTGTATAGTATTGCTATAAATATAATTGCAGATCATCTCAACTTAGTTTCCTATTTGCCAGAAATGTGAAAATCTAGTGAACAGATGGCTTTTATGCAGCATTTAAAACTCTTAAGTGTGTCACATTCAATGCCTTCCTCAATTCATTCACCTCTTTCAGGATGTGGAATTTCAAGCTAGTGCAGTCAAGGAAGCTGATTCCTATTTTAGATTTGTCTTCATAGGGCATCGTGAACTTGCCCGCTAGCTTCTTGTATGAAGACCTTTTTGGAGAGCAAATGGGAATTCAGACTTTTTTCCAATTAAAACTCACAGGCTCATTCCTCTGAGAATATGCAGCAAAATGCTTACATTAAAGATGTAAAGATCGAGTTAGACATTAATTCATTTTCATTTGGAGCTGTTCCATTTTTATGTTCAGCTGGAACAAATTCCACTTGGAAAACTGCAATATCCCATGATTCTACTAATTCTAGTCAAGTTCAACTTACATTGTCAGCCAAAGACAAATAGGTCGTCACTATGAAAGTTATACAATATGTTGCACAGCATATGGAGCCTTAAAAATATAATGGTAATCAATATTCCATCATTGATTTGCAAGAACGTATAGTAGTAGGAAATGTTATGTCTGCTTTCCAATTACAATGTAAAATACAGGCTGGTTACTTATTAAAGGCTATTCTAAGATGTTCATAGAGAATTGCAACCAAATGACAATGCTTAGAGTGAATTCAAAGGTTATATATATATATATATATATATATATATATATAATATATATATAAATATATATATTATATATATAAATTTCTTATATATTTATAAACACAATATGTAAAAACAACCATAATATATATAATCTAATATCTATTTATTCTATATTATATTATATAAATGATATATTATATTATTTAATATTACATATTAATACATTTAATAATATACCCCTTCAAAAATCCTAAACTCTTCTGTTCTCCCTTGTTCATAAACACTAGAATTGTGGTAAAAAGCTGAGACCAATGAATCATTAGTATAGTAGTGCTTAAAGTGGTTTTATTCCTGATTTGCCCTGCTTCAGTGTGTTCAAAAGGGAACATGTATGATTTGTTTGAACTGTGACCCAGCAGTCTTGACATCACCATGCCTTTCCCCACAGGGTACTCACACTAGTCAAACAAAGGTCTGTTTATGTAAAGAACTGTGAGTAACTTCAATGTAGATGAGTGGTTATCACCTTTAATTTCTGAAATGGGTAAAATCTCCACCAAACCCACAACAAAATATACCATAAAAATGTGCCATACAACAAAATCAGGCTAGTTTACTATTTCTGTTAGTTTACCATATGAATAGTGTATCTAAGACAGACATATGTGAAAACCAAATTGCCTTGTAACCCCATTGAAAAGAAGAGGTTTGACAGGAATTCTCTAACAACTAGGCTGATAGCACTTACCTGATCACCTCCATGTTCTATTGGTACCATGCTGATAGAAGAGAAGGAGAAATTCATTTAAATAGCTACATCATTCTTTAACTTGGGTATCATTTAACTTCTTTTTCTCAATGTAAGCTTAGATTTAGAAACTCCTCTAAAAACTTCACAACATCAAATAAATCTACACATAATAATGAGTTTCTCTTTATTACAGAACATTAAATTTATACATAGGCTAACATGCTTGAAATCAGTGTAGAAAAAATACAGAATTTTAATCCCTAATGTTCCATGGACCATCAAGAATACAGACATCAGCCCTTTCTCTACTTTAGATTACCAGGGACAGATACACAAACCCCTAGACTACCTAAATGTTAACATAGCTACTAGACCAGCAAGGATGGAGTTTTGAACATAGCACTGGCCAAATATGTGCAATGCTGCTCCATTTAAAGTCTATCAAACCATCAGCAAGCTGAGCACTGTGCTCGGCCACCTTCCTCAGTCATACAGACTGTCACGTTTCATGCCGCGGTCCCTACTTTGGACCGTCGGCATGCCCGTGTCTCCTGTGTCTCTGCTGCAGCTTCCGGTCCGGGGGTTGTGACAGCCTGTGTCACCGCTACTTGTTACTCACATGTCCTGGCTCCTGTCTGTGCTGCGGTGCCAGTAGTGGTGCCCACCGGCAGATACGAGTCTGCAATCCTTCCTTTGAGGATGGAGATACAGTAAAAGCACGTAAGCCGGTTTCTCTTGCTGCACTCCGGACGTCTCGTCCATACTCTCTTCCACCCTAGCCAGCATTTTCTCCACCATACTGTGGAAGTAATACTCCACTACCCACAGAGACTTGCTTTACATATATGTGCTTTTACTGTATCTCCATCCTCATTGGCATTTATTATCCCATTTCTACTTCATCATTGATGTAACTTGAGAAAGGCATTTTGCCAAAACGTTGTATTCTATATTGGCATCTATGATTCCTTTGTACCAATTGAATCCTATATGTTAAAGCACTTGTTCAGTATGTTTTTTTATATGAATCTATTCTACACTATACTATTGGAATGACCTGCTGCCTGGTACTAATAAATTTATGTATTAATTGCATCTACTCCCTGGTGTGCCGTGGTTATAACTTTATCTGATTTGCTTTCCACGCTCAGCACCCACTTTATTCTCCCATTACATAGGTGTGCGTGACCATTTATCTACTATATCTAGAAGTTAGCTGGGACTCGAAGGACATCTCCTCTGAAGACAGTTCTTGGGATCCCGAGGAGGAGGTGGTTACCCCTGGTTGTTTTGTGGGTACCCGGCTTGCCAGGAGGAGAAGGCTTAAGGGGGGTTACTGTCATGGTTCACACTGTGGTCCCTGCCTTGGACCTTCGCCATGCCCGTGTCTCCTCTGTCTCGGCTGCGGCTCCTGATTTGGGGGTTGTTGCAGCCTGTGTCCTTGCTATCTGTTATTCACCTGCTGGAAGATGCGGGTCTGCCATCCTTCCTCCTGCTCCCTGGCGTCCTGTGCGCACACAAGCACCCTCTAGGGGTGCTTGTCCCAATTACCTGCTACGTGACCTGTGACCCTTGGTTGCTTAAGCAACTTTCTGCCCTTGCTCCTGGTTAGTTCGTTGGTGTTCATCATAGAAGCCTGACTCCTGTTTGTTGTGCTCTTGCTGACTTAACCTTTGAGTCACCTGTGTACCTGCGTGAACCCTGCGCCATCCAGCGCACTGGTATCCTGCTGTTCCTGACATTGTACCAGTCTGCTACTGCCTGCTGTTATCTGCAGCTGTACCAAGTCTGCTACCTACCTGGGACTGCATTACCTGTCTACGGCTATGCGCTGTCACTGTTACCACTGTCCGGTTTCCTGTCCCACACTTCGGCTACCACCGCGAGTATCACCATCTACGCTTGCTGTGGCCCAGAGGATCTGCTTTACCTGGCGTTTCTAAGAAAACATGACATAGACTTTGAATAGCACTGCTCTGCACATGTTAAATCACTGCCTCTCTGAGCGAATACAGTGAGAAAGAAAAAGGCACTCAGAGCCTCCATTTTAACAATTAGTGGAGATCCCAGTGGTAAGACCCTTAGCAATTAGACCTTTATTACCTATCCTGTAGATAAAAGATAAATGACTATGGTGGGAAACCAATTTCATGCATTAGATTACTAGATACTTTGGCAAACTGTAATCGGGAGAGTAGTGGATACTTTGGGTCACTACTCGCTAGGGAGCTGACTCTAAGGAGCTCTCTGGTCTTAACCAGCATCCTCTGCAAGTCTGGTTGGGCTTTGCTGTGGGGGACTTCTAGGTTGCTACTCCTGACCTGATCACTCAGGTAAATGGGCAGATCAGGTCAGGGAGGGTGGCAGGCAAGTGTAGTCAAGGCCAAGCACGTGCCAATTCAAGCGAAACGACAAACACGATAGAACACAAGGAGCGCACACCAACAACTGGCACGATGTGCAGGGAGAAGTGAGGTAATAAAGTTTCAGCGCCCATGGATAACCAATCAGCAGTGTTCTGGCCTTTTGAATTTCAAAGAGCCAGCATGCGCCCTAGGGAAGGTGTACGCACTCACCAGACAGAAACAGTATAAGGGAGCGGCGCAGGAGTGGGGAGAGGTAAGTGCAGGTGGCTCTAGGGAACACAGACATGAGCATGTCCGCGGCCCAGAGCATTGTGTCGCAAACATTGTAAAACTATATGGAAACTGCTTTGTATTATGTATCTGACTGTTGTATAGCTGATTATTTTGGTGCTAAACAGGAACATTTTAGTGATGCTGTTTTAGCTACAAAAATTCTTAGGAAACATTAAATAGATGTCATAATTTCTAACCAATGTTGACATTGTATTTGACAATCTTAATTTTAGCATCTGCAAAAAGAAGTACTAGTCTTAGTTATTTTATGATGCTTAGAGAAATGAATGGCTGGCACCACTGTAATTCTTGTATGTGGTGATCATGTTTGTACCCATTCTTTATACGATATGTTCCTTAAATTAGATCATGGTTTCCAAGAAGCCATTTGGCTGCAGATAATTATTTGTGCCACTCACTCTGTTCTTACGTTACCAAGAAATAATGCTGTCATTTGCTCAGAAATGAGTGGAGTGCCATGACAAATTCTTCACATTTTATGTTCTATATCTTTTAGTTCTGCAAAAAGTGTTAATTTCTTGCCAATCTTCATATTCAAGCTGCTAAGCATTACTGTCATTGTTAAGGCTTTCTTCCAGGGTTTAAGCTTGTTTATTTAAATGTTGATGAACATCTACAAGATTAAACCACGATACCTGTGCTGTGATCTTTTTTGCAAGTGAAATACACTCTGTCTGCCAGGTAACAATCCTTATATATTAGGACCTCTAAGCTCCTAGATTTTTCTGTTTTAGTTAATATTCATATTTTTCTTAAATTATAGATTGTGCAATCATTTTAGAACTTTGCATTGTGACACTCCCTTGATTTCCCACCAGGAAATGTATGACTAAATTGACAACTGAATATTACCATTCCTCTTTCCAATAGGGTACATCCCCACAAAATTCGTTAGCATCCAATCAATGCTGAAATTGCTCTACTGTGTAGAGACATCTGACTGATAAGAGTAATGACACACAGTTGTCAATATTTCATATACTTTCTAGAGGAATAACAATTGAATGGAACAATTCAAAATTTTAAGAAAAGTTCATCCAAAATTATTACTTTATGGGTTACTAAAACCCATAAAAAATCATAGTCATGAAAGCTGACAGGTTCTCTCTAATTTATGCTTCTTACCGGCCAAGGAAGTTTCAATTAATTGCGTTACACAGTTATTGAGGTTAAAGAAAAGACATCTTCACAATTCTCTAGGAGTATGAAATAAAATAGCAATTAAAAGGAACCTATTACAGTGATCATTCTATCTCCTCTTCCAGGAGCATGTTATAGAGCAGGAGGAGTTGAGCAGATTGATATATAGTTTAGTCAGGAACTATTCAGAAGAAAATGTAATTTATTAATTTAATTTACTGCTTGTTGTGGATTGAGACATCCAGTGGGCAGTGTTATCGGTGATCAATAGCCTTTCTGGTTCAGTGCACATAAAGAGATGGTTGTCAGTCACTGATAAGACCTCCCACTGGACCCAGAATGAGCAATTAATTAAATGCATAAATGACAATTTCTGCTGAATGTATGCAGACACAACTATATATGAATCTTCTGATCCCCAAATAGTAAGGCACATGGGTCAAAAAAAGGAGCAGTTTAAGGTGACAATGATGCTGATAAAGTGACTAAGGGCGACAAGTATGATCGGGAGTTGCGCCTGTTTTCTGGCAAAAACTGCGGCTCACCGATCCGAATCCCCTGTCGGACGCAGGGATGCGATGATAGGCGCAGCCTTCGCCACTTTCGGATACGCCTAACATGAAGGGGTGTGTAATGGCGCTGTATGGGCGTTCTGGGGCAGACGCGGCTCATTCGAATACTCCGAGGCATGTATGATCGCGGCTCGGCAAAGTGCGGCGCATTGCAGCACTCGACAGGCAGAACTAGTTGAAGTTGGTCTAAATGAGCCGGAGGAGGCAAAGTGAAGCGAGAACGTAATATGAGAGGACACATATAGAAGATCGCAAAAGAAATACATCTCCGCTCTCAGCTCCGTGAGGCATGGAGTATGATTAAAAAAAAAACATTTTTATTGGGTGTAAAACATTTTCAGAAAAAGAGCTCAAAACCTTCAAAAAATAAAATAAAATAATATCACTTTCCAAAAATCTAGAACGGGCTACATAGGGAAATTTGGATCGAGGGAAAATTCCGGGGAAAACGTAATTCAAATTCTGTAAGCGCTTCTCAAAGTCGGCAGAACCAGCCAATCAAATAGGGGCACGGGACCCATTAAAACCTTTGGAAAGTATTTACCAAACAAAATTTAAAGGGGGGACATTAAAAAAAAGTAAAAATGAGAAAAGAGCTGATTGGTTGAGCTAGCAGGGGGGTTTCAACCTGGGCCCAATCAGAATTGGAACGACAGGACCCTTATAACCCCATGGGGAAAATATTGACCCATCAAATTAAAAAGGGGGGGGACATTCAAAATACGTAAAAATGCAGAAAAAAAGGGTGATTGGGGTTAGCTAGGGGGCTTGGCTATCCCACCAATCAAGCGCGGCCCCTTTCCCCCATTTTGTCTATGGAAGATCGGGGCACGAAACTCAGCCCGTGAGGCATGGATATTAGTAAAAAAATTTTTATTAAGTGAAAAAAATTCCGAAAAAACAAAACCTTTTTGGTTGGGTAAGTTAAAAGAGGGCGGCTTTTGGACCAAATTTGGGGGCGCGACGTGTGGGTTTTTAATGAAAAATAAAATGTAAAGGCTGAAATCAATGAAAACCTCATTAAGTGTACCAAAAATTTTTTAAAAGAAAATAAATTTGGGGGTAAGAAAATAAAGAAAAGAAAAGTTTTTTTCAATGATTAATTTAATTTTTTTTTTCGTTACCAAAAAAACAATAAAATGGGGTTTTAAAGAAAATAAAAAAAAAATTAATTCAAATTTATTTTATTTTTTATTCGTTTCCCCCCCTTTTTTGTTCATTTTATATACAAGGTACAACTTCTGAACTATCATTTGATTTTAGCCAGACATTTATTATAGGAAAGCATTTAAAAACCCATAAAGCATCGCCCCCGCCTCCCCATTGGCCCCAAATAACCGCGTTTTTAACTTACCAATCACAAACAGAGCCGCTCGCAATTTTTCCCCATAGAACCATGAAAGAGCTCACCCCTATTTGGGTAACAGGGCGAGCCCCTCTTTTCCCCCCAAACCCAATCACAGACTAGAAATTTCCCAAAGACAGTAATAACTTTTTTGGGCCCCTTCTATCCGCCCTTTTTCCCATCAAAATAGCCCTTTTTAAGATTGGTGGGTTTAAAATCTCCCCGGCC
>JAODAL010064811.1:0-18520 GCA_025379985.1 Phyllomedusa bahiana
CCAAAAATGGTAAAAGCACCTGTATTTAACAGACTTTTCCCGAAAGAAATGTTTCTAAAAATAAAACCTAACTTTTAATAGAGTCATAAAATGTTCAAAATGAAAATGTAATACAAACAAAAAAGATAATCTGCAGGTGGATGAGTTCAGGCAATAATTTTACCCTATACAGCTGACCCTTATGGATAGCTGGGTTGGTCCTAAAAAGGGTGACCGGAAACTTAAATCCGACCTATGTTTTAAAAAACAAAACAACTTAGATATATGAATTAATATATTATATACATATCTAAAATCTACACAAACAGCAGAATCCATTATATATATATATATATTTTTATATCTATCTCTATATATGTATATACAGGCAGTCCCCTACTTACATCGTTCCGACTTACATACGTCCCCTAGTTACAAACGGAGACTTATGGGGGTGGCTGACATTTAACACTGAGTCACGCCCCATGATAACCAAGTGCCAGCATGCCACAGCTGCACATGAGATAGAGAACGTTAGGTGAAATCTTCTAAAAAAGGGCACAGACAGCAAAACAAATGTAAAAACTGTCCCCTGCACTATCCAAAACTAAAAAAAAAAAGGAATTGCCTTTAATAAATATACCTGCTCCGACTTACATACAGTTTCAACTTAAGAACAAACCTACAGTCCCTATCCCGTATGTAACCCGGGGACTGCCTGTGTATATATATATATATATATATATATTATAATTTACATACATATATAATAGTATATATAATATATATATATAATATTATTTTACATTGTAGCGGTTGCCGTTCTGGGATCGCAGTAAAGCCCTTGTAGACAGAGACTCAGACAAGCTTTTGGTTTAACACGGGTCCTCCGCATTTTATTAGTGCAACAGGTATTACAGCCTACAACATGTGCCAAGCATAAAGGGAAAATAATACACACACACCCCTGCTCGTCTGTGCGCTAACTTACAAAATTTAAATTTTCTCTCACTACACCTTGTATTCACCAATTTGGCTGTATGGAAGCTCCAGGATCTCTTTAGTCTGTTTTTTCCCCAGGCAAACTCCTTAACCTGTGTTCCAGAAAGAACATCGGGGCAGCGATTAGCTGACTTATAAGGGTATGTTCACATGATGTATTGTGACACGTACAGTATGCGCCTCAATACATCGCATGTTTCGGGATCTCGCGTAATACGTGCGTACTCCCACGCCGCGTGGGGATGGCCAGCCTGCCGGCCCCATAGACATGCATTACTCGCTGCGCATATTTGGCGGCAAGCAATTACATTTACTTTATCTCCCCGCGCATATAATACGATCGTGTTGTACGAGCGGGGAGGAGGAGGCATAATCCATAGTACTCTATGAGAGCTATGGATTACCGTAATTATAGGGTGCATTTCCCCATGTATCAAGCGCAGTATTCCAAGATAAAATGTGCCCCAAAATAAGCCGTGTAAACATACCCTAAAGGCCAGCTAAACCTTGGCCTGGAACATGGGGGAGTAAGCACCCACCGAACACTTACGTACTTACTTACTCCCAATAAGAGCCATCTCAGGTTTTGGCTGTGCAACCATACTAACGGTAAACGGGTGTCAACCCCTTACTGTGACTGACACAAGATAAACTAATGGCTCTTACCCCACCAAGGCCAGGTACCTTGGTGACGCATCACTTATTACCCTTTTTGCCATGTGTAGGCAAGAAACCCAGCTGGAATATACACACCATTATGGTATATTATACACTCCGTTTCAAACTTTTGGGGGCACCCAGACAATTTTGTGTTGTCCTGGAAAACTCATACTTTTATTTATCAAATGAGTTTTAAAATGAATAGAAATACAGTCCAGACATTGACAAGGTTATAAATAATGATTTTTATTTGAAATAATAATTTTCTACTTCAATCTTGCTTTCGTCATTGAATGCTCCCTTGCAGCAATTCCAGCATTGCAGACCTTTGCATTCTAGCTGTTAATTTGCTGAGGTAATCTGGAGAAATTTCACCCCTTACATCCAGAAGCCCCTCCCACAAGTTGGATTGGCGTGATGGGCACTTTTTGCGTACCATACGGTCAAGCTGCTCCCACAACAGCTCAATGGTGTTGAGATCTGGTGAGTGTGCTGGCCACTCCATTCCAGATAGAATAGCAGCTGCCTGCTTCTTCCCTAAATAGTTCTGGCATAATTTGGAGGTGCGCTTTGGGTCATTGTCCTGTTGCAGGATGAAATTGGCTCCAATCAAGCGCCACCCATGGCATTGCAAAATGGAGTGATAGCCTTCCTTATTCAAAATCCCTTTTACCTTGTCCAAATCTCCCACTTTACCAGCACCAAAGCAACCCCAGACCATCACATTACCTCCACCATGCTTGACAGATGGCATCAGGCACTCTTCCAGCATCTTTTTAGTTGTTCTGCATCTCACAAATGTTCTTCTGTGTGATCCAAACACCTCAAACTTCGATTCTTCTGTCCATAACACTTTTTTCCAATCTTCCTGTAACGAATGCTGGTAGTGGATCCGCTGGACCACCGCAAGCGATGGTGTAAGCCGTACCAGGGGGCGGAATCTAAGTTGAACCCGGTTTTCACCAGAGCCCGCCGCAAAGCGGGATGGACTTGCTGCGGCGGAGAACTACCAGGTCGCCCCACTGGCGTGACTTTGCTTGCGGTGTGGCAGCCAAGGCAGTGCGTAGTACAGAATCGTGAGACGTAGGGAAGTCGGGGACAGGCAATAGGTCAAGGCACGGCGGCCAAACGGTTCAGTGGTCAAGACACAGGAGAGAAAAGGTTCGGTTAAACGGAAGTAAGGCCAATGAGGCAGAAGTAAGCTTTCTCTAAAGGCAGTACGGCATTAAAGATCCGGCAATAGGTGGACCCGGAAGGAAGGAGGTTAAATTAGGCGCGTCAACCATTGCTAGCCTTAACCAATAATGGGCGTACTGCCCCTTTAAAATCCAGAGAGCCGGCGTCAGTGCGCGTGCCTAAGGCGGCCGGGCTCATGCGCACACCGGGCCGGCCAGGCAGGACGGGCTGACGCGGTGAGCGCAGAGAGGAAAGGGGAAAGGGGGGAAGCTGGGACCGGAACCAGCGGGGACCGGCAGGGGACGCCGGAACCCTGACGGGTGGCAGCACGTGTACGCCCGCTAGCACGGGCGAGGGGCTGCGGGACCACTCGTGACAGTTCCCCCCCCCCCCCCCCCCCCCCCCCACCCCCCCCCCCCCCCCCCCCCCCCCCCCTAGGCCTCTTCCTCTTTTCTGGTTCGGAGCGAACCTCCAATACGAGGGGACCGCGGGTCCAGGATGTTTTCTCAGGTTTCACATTGATCTCTCCTCTGGATCGAATCCCCTCCCAAATCAACCAGAATTTCCGTTTACCCCTAACCGATTCATAGGCAAGGATCTCTTTGAACGGACAGATATTGTTGGAGGGCGGTTCAGACTCAGGGAGGGCACGGACAACTTTTTTGGAGAAGCGGTTCACTCGACCGGGAATTTTCCAGGAGGGATACGTGGAAATGTATTAGGGTCACGCATTCTGGTGGGTGGGAGGAGTCGCGGAAGCTTATACGCTACTGGGATTAATACCGGATCAAGATTCAAAGGGCCCAGGAAGAGCGGCCAAGCTCTGTAGCTGGGGGATTTTCAACACATGACAATTTGGCGGCCAGCAAGGCCTTTGTCTCAGGGGTGTAAAGGTTGGAGCCTGTCTTCCCTTCTTTCTGTCCGCCCTGGCCTTTCATTCGGGCAGCAGCAAGCTGCAGGGGACCTGTCGAGTCTGATCCCCAGATGCCAGTAAGTCGTGGACCAAAGGGCATATACAGGAGGGAACCTCGGGAGGGTCGGAAGGGCAGAGAGGGAGAGTGAGGGATTGGGAGGTGCGACCGTTAGAAAATAAAAAAGGGAGACCGCGCCCGAAGCCCCTGAATTTACCAGTGAGTTTGTGATGAAAATTCGGCCCATGGGTAGGAGGTCAGGCCCAATCATCTGGCGAGCATGTGAATCAAAATGACGTAAGTAAGCCTCTGCCCAGAATCTGATTGACCCTCCTCTACCTGGCCGTTAGATTGCCGGATGGCTTCTATGAATGTCGGAAGAGAAGTCCTAACTTCACCGCATCGGGAGCAGAATTGTGCTGCGCATCAGAACCTTGGACACGAACTGCACCCCACGATCAGAATACGATTGTGCTGGGGCTCAGACCGTGACATGCGGAAGATGTGGGCAAGATGTGGACTAATAGAACAGGGTGGGCCAACAAGCAAGACGTCCGGGTGCGGAGGGTAACCCGACGGGCAGTGGGAACGAGTGCGAAATCTTCGAAAAACCTATCGTTATAATGGACCAGATCACGGTGTTTACCCGAAGAGGATGGGAAGGTCGGTGATGAAATCCATTTTGCCCGGCCACATGGGGACCATGGAACATACTGGGCGTAGGCAGGCGGTCGCAGCAGCCCGGAGGGGACCGTGGCGGGGGGCACCTTTGAGTCTGGGCACAAGTAGCCAACAGGCATTCACGAAAAGTCTTAGTATCTTTAGCCCAGCCTGGGCCACCAGTATAACCGAGGAGATCATTTGGACCGTCTACCGGGCCACCGGATGTTGTCAATCAAAGAGCAGTGTCCCAATTATCAGGATTCTCTTTTGCACTGCGATGGCCCCGAACGTAGGTTCTTGCCAGGAAGATATCTTGCCGAAGGAGGACAGGTGCTGTGGGATCAGCGTTCCAGAGGTATAATGTGCTTGGGGCTTCGGCTTCCTCTCCGAGTGGACGTCAGATGCGGGCGAGAGAGAGAGCATCTGCCCCTGGTGTTCTTTTCGGCTGGGCGAATAATGGATCCGGAAGCTCAAATTCTAGAAAAAAAAAGAGGACCACCGTGCTTGCCGGGGATTGACGGCGCCTGGGTCAACGACTGGAGCATACTGAAGATCTTTTTGTGAATACGTATATACCTCAAAAGGTGACAAGCTACCTCCAGAATGATGGCCGCACTCTGCCAGGGGCATTTGGCTTTCGAGTTTAAGTTAATTTCGGTCCCCCAATTAGCTTAGTTTCCTCTAGCCGTAATACCGCGGGAAGGTTTCTTGTAGAAAGCCGCATGGTGATGGTTTCCCCTTGGGACCTTTTGAGTAAGGATAGCTCGGCCCCCACGGATGAAGTGGCTTCCACCTCCAGAGAGAAAGGTTCTCAGGGGTTCAGGGCGTGATCATAAATAGGTGCAGGAAGAGGAAGCAAAGGCTGACTTCATATCCGATGAAAAAAGGCTCTTACGGCCGGCTGGTGGCCAACTATTTGGGATTAGCATTTTTCCTCGGTGAGGGCCACAATTGGGAGCCACCAGAAGTAGAGGAAAGTGGGATATATAACTGCCGATTAATAATTCGCAACTAAAGCCCAAAAAACGTTTACTTTTTTTTGTATGCCTCGAACGGTCAAACAGGTCGTGGGCCATTGCAGGGATAGCAGACAGCTTAGCTGGGATCCATTTGAAGGACCTCGGTCGGGAGACGATGTCGTATACAGAGGAGGAAAGGGCCAGGGGACTGGGTTGGTTGGAATCGCACTTCTCTATTTTGGGTATACAGGCGGTTGCTGCGAAGGCGTTTGCCAGGACTGGGCACCTGTGATAGATGGGTCCGGACGGGTTCTAGGGAGAGAAAAACCTGAGATGTCGTCCAGGTACACGATGGACACTCGTGTAGAGAGCAGGTCCCTGAAGATGTCGTTTACGAATCCTGAAAGACCACCTGCGGGCCCGGCTTTGCACAGACCAAATGGCATTACCTATGATCTACTCATCCTAATCCCGGCACGTTCCGCGCGGTTATCTTGTCCTCCCACCGACAGGTACTTCACTCCCATCCCCACTCACCCATCCAACGGTATACATGATGAGATTGTATGCCACCCGCGCAGAAGGTCCAATTTTGAGAAAACCTTCTCGCGCTACCATGGTAGCTAGCGTCAAAGGAGTTTCGTAATTAGTGGCAACGCGGTACCGGTTTTTCACCGCGTAATCTGGTTCAGGCCCTCGGGTAGTCGATGCGAGGACGGAGAGAACCGTTCCTTCTTCTGTTCGAAGGAAAAACCCTGGCTCCGGCGGAGTGATGAGGGGGAACTTGCGTAATTAAATAAAACCACTCCTTTTGCAGGTCTCACGGATATACGTCCGTCATGGCCTGAGTCTCGGTTGGACAACGGGTAAACTATACCCAGAGGAGGACTGGTCCCAGGAAGGAGGGTTCAATGCGGAAAGTCATATTAGATGCGCGATGAGGAGGATAAGGGGAATTCGGCTCGGTTTCTCCGAAATTAGTACGTTTCCGCAATAAGTTCCTGGGTATTCATGCGGGAAGAACCTGGCAGGGGACCCTGTTAGGACTGCTGAGGTAAAATGGGCTACGGTTTGGCCGCCGGAACTGAAGAGAACAGCAGGGGATCTCAGGCAGACCCAGTACACCGGAGCCAACCAGGTAGAACCTCTCCGGTTTCCGAGTCAGAGGGTTTTTGGGGCATGGAGCTTCAGCCTCGGAAGACCCAAGAGGATTGGACTGAGGATGATGAGGAGGACTTTAGAGCGTGTTTTTTCTCCTTGTTGTAAAAGCCCCACGTGTGGGAGGGACAATGGCTTGGTCACGTACCCGATTGCTACTCAATAAGAAGCTCGCCACTCACGGAGGATATCACCAGGGGCTTCTCCCAGAGGAGTCACCGGGAAGGAGGCGATATCCCGGGACACCAGGGGTGCGCGTGAACATAATGTTTCCCGGCGGATACAGAGTATGAAAAGCGCTGCGGCGGTAACCCAGAAAAAGCGAGTCTGGCACCAGCGAGTGACTCAACCTCCATGTTAAGGCGTGGGAGAGGAAGTGTCACACCTAGGGGACGCCCACTCTCCGACACATAGCCTAGGTGCGGGCGTTTCCCTGCCAGCTGAGGGGCGAACGGGCAAACCATTGGAAAGTGTTCGGTGTGGCTCAGTAAAGGCACAATTTCTTGCCCGACGGCGGGACTGACTCCTGTTCGGACAGATGTGCCCGGTCAACCTGCATGGGGTTCCTTCACTGGTTGGGAAAGCGGAAAAAGCGCAGCTGTGGTCTTTGGAAGATCCGGAGCCCAGGCGAAGGCAAACGGCTCTTAATCGGTCGGGCGAGATCACTTTCCTGGCGGGTGCCTATTGCCGCTTGGCACGAAGCGAACAATCGATCCGAGTGGCTAGGTGGACCAGGTTAGCTTAGACGAGGACGGGGGATCTTCTCTGGCCGCTAGGGGGTTCCTTAACTCTGCGGACAGGCATTTTAAAGTGGACACCTAGAGCCGGTCGTTCGTTCCAGGTCAGCCTCCGTAACGCCATGGGTCCCGATATACGAACTGCGTAGCGCCGTCAGAGGAGTCACCTGGCGAAAGAGTTCTAGTAGAGCGGTCTTGGCGAGGGGAAGAAGCCCGTGCGGCTCTTCAAAGACACTGCGGAAACTTGAGAGGAAAGCGTAGGTCCGTCGTCACCGGGATCGCCACGGTCCCAGAGAGGGGTGCCCAAAGCTAGCCTTCCCGGACAGCTGACTGACCACGAGGCCCCTTAGAAACGTTTCAGTGGGAGGAAATTGACCAGCCATAAACTCAACGGTTGATCTGCACTGGGTAATTAATTCCCCCACTTGGGGGGGCCACAGTTTGGAGTACCCTTCAAATTGTCGGGTTAGTGGTAACCTGCAGCCCTAGCAAAAGGCTAGGAGGTACTGGCGGGACAGGGATGTGTCGACACAGGAGGAGGAGTCGGCGGATGTTGGTTAGCAGGAGATGTGCGCATGGCGGACAAACTGGTTCTGCTGCTGGGGCTGTTGCGGCTTGGTGTTGTGACTGCTGTGCCACTATCGCGTGAGAGATCCGGGTTCACCGGGCAGAGGACCTTGGCGGGATCCATGGCCGGATCTTACTGTAAATCGAATGCTGGTAGTGGATCGCTGGACTCCGCATAACGATGGTTGTAAGCCGTACCAGGGGGCGGAATCTAAGTTGAAACCCCGGTTTTCCCAGGAGCCCGCCGCAAAGCGGGATGACTTGTGCGGCGGAGAATACCAGGTCGCCTCCACTGGGCGTGACACTTGATTGCACGGGTGGCAGCCAAGACAGTGGTAAAGTACAGAATCGTGAGACGTAGGCGAAGTCGGGGTCAGGCAAGAGGTCAAGGGGCAGGCGAAACGGTTCGTGGTCAAGACACGGAGCGAAATAATGGATCCGGTTACACGGAAGTTCAGGCAATGAAGCTGAAGAAGCTTTCTACTAAAGGCAGTACGGCACTATAAGATCCGGCAAAGTGTGACCCGGAAGGATGCAGGTTTAATATAGGGTCACCTGCTTGCCTTATCTTTAATGGGTACTGGACCTTTAAATCCCACGAGAGCCGGCGCCAGGCGCGCGCGATGCTAAGGCCGCGGGCAATGCGCACACGGCCCGGCCAGGAGGACGGTGTGGGACGTGGGAGCACGGAAGGGATAGGGGGAAGGCCGGGACACCGACCCCGCGGGACCGGTCAGGGGCCCCGGAACCCGACGGGTTGGCAGCACTGAGTAACGCCCGCAGACGGGGCGAGGGGCTGCGGGACCAACTCGTGACACTTCTCTGTCTCCAATGTCTTGTGTTCTTTAGGCCCATTATTTTATCTTTTTCTTTTATTAGCCGTCTCATGGATATGGCTTTTACTTTGTCATTCTGCCCTGAAGCGGTGACAATGGCGGTATTTTTGCGATTTGAGGTGTGATTTCTCAATATAGGAGACAATAATGTACTTGACTTGTTGCCTCGTTGTGCCGCCGGGGCCATCCCAATTCTCTCTACTGTACTCTGATTATAGCCTGTTTGTGCTCTCTTTGAAGGGAGTTGTACAAACCATTGTAGGAAATCTTCTGCCTTCTTTGGCAATTTCTCGCTATGGAATAGCCATCAGTCTCTCAGAACAAGAATAGAGCTGTCAGTGTTTTACTCATGAAAAGTTCTCTCTTTTTCTGGCCATTTTGCGAGTTTAATCGATTCAACATTAATGTAATGCGCCAGTATCTCAACATAGCTCAAAGGAAGTCAGTTTTATAGCTTCTTAATCAAAAAAATGTTTTCAGCTGTTGCTAAAAATACTTGCATCAAGGGTTTTTCAAGGATGTTGTAAATATCCAATAGATTTCTTACCACAGCAATACACAATGTAAGGCATTAGAACATAGAGTGATGGATGTTGGAAATGGGCACTCTATAACTATGTAGGAAATTGCATTAACTATCAGATGTTTGCAGCTAGAAATAATTCACTTTACCACTATTGAACAATGTATAGAGTGTTTTTCTGATTAATTTAAAGTTAGATTCATTGAAAAAAATGTGTGCTTTTTCTTTCAAAAATAAGGAAATTTCTAAGTGAACCCAAACTTTTGAACGGTAGTGTGTATATATATATATATATAAATTAATATATATATATATATATTTTATATATATATATATATATATATATATATATGTGTGTATTTGATTATATATATTGTGTGTATGTATATATATATTGATTCCTTGCTGATTTTGTAAGTTTGCCCCTATAATATTAAGGGTAGGTTAATTTTAACATTGAGAGATAGAATATTCAAAATAAAATCCAGAAAATCACTGTCAGGGCTAGGCTGCGCTCAGGCTGCAGGGATCAACAGGCTGCAGCAGCTGATCAGCGACCCCGTCCTGATAGACAGTCTGCTGGCAGCTATGTGAGTGACAGAGGCCCAGCCACTCCAGACAGAGGGCGTATCGCACCAGCCAATGGGAGGACCCGGAGGCCGCTCCAATCAGCTGCAGGGGCGGTATCCGGGAATCACATTTAAACTCCCTGGAGGCTGAGTGCTGCGCCTGTGATATTTCCTGGCTGCCTTCATACCTGTGCTTATTGCTTGTTTGTTTATCTGTGTACCTGACCTCGGCTTGTTCTCCTGACCCCGGCTTGTCTTCTGATTTTGCACCTCGCTCCCGTTCGTGTTTGACCTCGGTTTGTTTAGCTTTATCCCTCTGGTTCTGATTTGTGGCTTGGCGTTCCTGATTTTATATTGACCCGGACTGTGACTATTCTTCCTTCTGACGGCCCACCACACTCTAGCAGCGATGGAACTGTCGCCCAGTTGCCGTCTGCCGCTTAGGGCAGCATGTCAAGTAGGCAGGGACAGTGGGCTGGGTTCCAGTCAGGGCTCACTTCACCCCCCTTTACGTGACAATCACATTATAAATTATAGAAATTTATTTGCATTTTGCAGTGAGAAATAGGTATTTGATCCCTCTGGCAAACAATTCTTAATACTTGGTGGCAAAACCCTTGTTGGCAAGCACAGCAGTTAGACTTTTTTGTCGTTGATTATGAGGTTTGTGCACATGTTAGGAGGAATTTTGGTCCACTCCTCTTTGTAGATCATCTCTAAGTCATTAAAATTTTTAGGCTGTCACTTGGCAACTCAGAGCTTCAACTCCCTCCATAAGTTTTCTATGGGATTAAGGTCTGGAGACAGGCTAGGTCTGACCTTAATGTGCTTCTTTTTAAGCCACTTCTTTGTTGCCTTGGCAGTATGTTTTGGGTCATTGACTTGCTGGAAGACCCAACCACGACCCATTTTTAATGTTCTGGCGGAAGGAAGGAGGTTGTTACTCCCATCAATTCTCCCATTGATGTGGTGAAATAGTCCTGTGCCTTTAGCACCGAAACATACCCAAAACATAATGTTTCCACCTCCATGCTTGACATTGGGGATGGTGTTCTTTGGGTCATTTCTCTTCCTCCAAACACGGTGAATTGAGTTAATGCCAAAGAGCTCAAACATTGTAAAGGTGAGAGTTTGACTGATTAAATGAGTCTGTGGGCAGGAGTCTTTTTATAAAGGTGACTATTTAAGACAGCTGTCTTAAATGAAGGTAACAAGTTTATTAGGAGCGTCTAACTGGTCTGTAGGAGCCAGAAGTCTTAATGGTTGGTAGGGGATCAAATACTTATTTCTCTCAGCAAAATGCAGATAAATGTATATAATTTATATAATGTGATTTTCTGGAATTTATTTTTGATATTCTATCTCTCAATGTTAAAATTAACCTAACCTTAATATTATAGACTGTTCATGTATTTGTCAGTGAGCAAACTTACACAATCAGCAAGGCATCGAATAATTATTTCCTTCACGGTACCATCAAAACTAATTGATATATTATTATATTACTGAAACCAACAAGCATTATGTTGCTCTTCGGAGTTAAAAAAAATCTTTCCATTAAAAATATCATTGCTATGCCCCTCATCCTGCCAATATCAACCTGCGGAGTTAAAACATAACCACATACTCCATTTGACCACTCTTAGGGCGTGTTCACACGGCTTATTTCGTCGCGGATTGGTGCCGTACTCCGCGCCGGATTTGCGCTGCAGTACGGCGCCAATCTGTCGCAGTAATTACAGTAATCCATAGTTCTCATAGAGAACAGTGGATTCCATCGCTCCTCCCCGCTCGGCGAAGCCGCCGGGCGGGGAGAAGGTGACATGCACATTATCCAGGCGCAATACGCGCCGTGGATAATGCAAGTCTATGGGGCCGGCGAGCGGCTCCCCCGCTGCGCTCCGGCCTCGCCCCCGTCCCGCCCCTTATTGAAGCCGGAATTGCGAGCGCAATCCGGCTTGCAATTACAGCTTGAATAAGCCGTCTGAACACGGCCTTACAGTGAGGGAAAAAGTTTTTAGTCAGCCACCAATTGTGCAAGTTCTCTCACTTAAAAAGATGAGAGAGGCCTGTAATTGACATCATAGGTAGACCTCAACTATGAGAGAAAAAATGAGAAAACAATTCCAGAAAATCACATTGTCTGATTTGGAAAGAATTTATTTGCAAATTATGGTGGAAAATAAGTATTTGGTCAATAACAAAAGTTCATCTCAATACTTTGTTATATTTCTTTTGTTGGCAATGACAGAGGTCAGACATTTTCTGTAAGTCTTCACAAGGTTGGCACACACGGTTGCTGGTATGTTGGCCCATTCCTCCATGCAGATCTCCTCTAGAGAAGTAATGTTTTGGGGCTGTCGCTGGGCAACACGGACTTTCAACTCCCTCCAAAGGTTTTCTATGGGGTTAAGATCTGGAGACTGGCTAGGCCACTCCAGTGTGCTTGGGATCATTGTCCCTCTAAAAACCCAGCCAAAATTTTTATCTTCAATTGGGCCCTTGCCGATGGAAGGGGGGTTTTCAAATTTAAAATCTCTTTTATAAAATGGCCCAAATTTATTTTTTTATGGGACACCGGGTCATCATAAAAAGGGGCCCCCCCCTTTTCCCGTTTAAAACCCCAAACAAAGGTTTTCCCCTCATCTTTACGTAATTGATGTTCTTTGGGTGCAACCAGCATTCTCTTTCCCCTTAAAAAACGACGGTTTTTGTTTTTAAACCAAAAAGTTCTACTTTGGGTTTTTCTGACTACATGATATTCTCCCAATCCCCCTTGGGTCATCCAAAAAACCTCTACAAAATTTTAAGACATGACTAACTTAAGCAAAAGGGGCATGTCTGGCACTGCAGGAAACTGGGGGCCCGGGTGTGTGTGTTACTTTAGGTACCTTTGTTCGTTTGGTGCCCAGCTCTCTCAGGTCATTCACTAGGTCGCCGGTGTTTTCTGGGGTTTTTTTATCAAAAGGGGCTTGGATCCCTTTTGAACCCCAAAAGGGTTTAAACGGGAACCCCCAAGGGGAGATTTTTTATGGTCTTTATTTTTTTTTCCATTTTCTAATTTATTTTCCCAAAAGTTTATTTCCCTTTACACCCAAGTTCTTCCCTTTGGGAGATTTCGACTTCCAGCCTGGGGAAGGGGGTACAATTTTTTTTCTGGTGTCCCTTTGGGCAGCTCTTTGGGGCATCACCATATGGGGTTTGGGGTGTGACTGTTTTTATTGTGTTTCCCGGGGGGTTTTTTTTTATCTGATTAAAAGTTCAACAACCAAAAATTAAATACAGGGAATTTGGGGGAAAAGAGGAGCCTCTTAAAGAAAGAATTAAAAGGGGGGTTTGGGGCCCCGAAAAAATTTTCTTATTTTTTTGGGGACCAAAAAAACTTATTTTTTTACCATTAAATTTGGGGAAAAAAAATTTTTTTCCAAATCACAAAGCCGGGTTTTTCGGGTTTTTTTTACATTTTGTTTCACCTTGGGTGTCAATTAAAGGAATCTCATATCCTTTTTAAATAGGGCAAATTTTGGCTGGGTTAAATCCGGATATTTCCGATATAAGCCAGGTTTTTTTTGCACCAAAAATGGCTGAAAATTTCCCTTTCCTTTGGCTTTTACTCAGGTCACTTTTCCGCGCTCTGGGTCCTTTTAATGGCCCCGGCCCGACAGGGACACTTCAGTTTTAAAAGCCTAAATCCCCCAGGGGGCAAAAAATAACTGAATGCCCGAATCAGGCCCCCCAGGCGTTTGGGCGTCCCCGTGGCCCCGGGGCCCTTTTGGGTATTTTTTTTACCCGGAATTGCGGGAAACCCTCTGGGGGCACCAAAAATGGGGGCCGGGAAAGGGGACGTGCTTTTTGGGCATCACGTTTCCCCGTGCAAGAAGAACGGAGCACCGGGATCCGGGAGCAACGGGAACCCAGGGGTTATTTACTTATAACCCCGCCAAATTGGGGGAAAATTTTTGTCTCCAATTTTCCTGCCCCAAACTACCTTTGGGGGCCCTAACCCCGCCTTACAACCCAAAACCCGCCTATTTGGGGGAAAAATATACCTAACCGTAAAAACCCGACTTTTTTGGAAAAAATACCCGCCTTTTACAATTCCTATAACCTACCTAGGGGGAAATTTTACCTTCCTATACATTCCTTTTAACCTCCCTAGGAGGGCATTAAATCACCTTTTTCCGATTTTTGGGGGGCATTAAACTGGGCCCACTGACTTTAAAACCCCGTTTTAATTTTTATTGTTTTTCAATTTTTTTTTTTTTGAAAATTTTCCTAACCCCTCCATTTCTCACCCCAGGCTTTTCTTTAGCTTTCCACCTAGAAAAATGGCAAAAGAATTTTGCATGAAGGGGGGAATTCTTAAGGGGGCGGGTGGAGATTCTTTTGGCAGCATGGTCCAAGATTTTTTGGTGCCCTCTGGTGTGAAGGCCCCAACAAATTTTTTAATTTTTTTCCCGCTATTTTTAATATAGTATTTTAAATTGCAAATTCATCAATACTTCAAAAAACCATAATTCAAAAATGCATACAGTATCAATCGATTTTTTGCTGTTTTTAATTTAAATTTTTTTATTGGGGGGTGGGTTTTTTATTTCCCCCCCTAAAATTTTCCCCCAAAATCATAAAACATTGCCCTAATTCTTAAAAGGGGGGTTTTCCACAAAGTAAAATTGACGTTGGAAAACCTTTTCAAATTTAAAAAATAAACATTTTTTACCCTTCATCAAATTTAAAAATTCTGGGGCCCCTTTTTGTTTTTTCTTGCTCCCTTTAGGGCTGTTTCACCGTTATTTTTCAGGGGTTTAAATTTCCCCCCCCGCAATTTTCGCCTTTTGACGGGGCGGGGCAGGGGGGGGGGAGCCCGGGGGGGGGCCGGGACTTTGCCGGGGCCCCTTAAAACATCCATTTGCTACGGGGCGTTTACCCGTTTGAAAAATGAAACCCTTTAAATTTTCTCCCCGCCCGGCGTATTTTGCCTAGCAGGGGGAAAGGGGACGGGAAAGCAAAGTTCTCTATGAGAAATTTTTGCAAAATTTCCGGGTTAAATGGGGCGGGAAATTTTAGCCCCTTAATTGGGGGCACTTTTGGCGCCGGGAAAATTTCGGACGAATTAATTTTCCCCAAATAACCGTTTGAAAATGGCCCTTTTGTGGGTCCCTTGTTTTTAAATTCATCTCCAGGGAATTTCAACCATTAATTAGAGCCCTCCTTCCCTGGGCTGCACATGCTCGAAAAAATCCCCTTCCCCCTCTCAAAGGGATTTCTGAGTTTTCAACCCCCCGGTGCTGTCATTCTCTGGTCCTCTTACTCCTTAGTAATTTTGTCAAAAAATTTCAAATAAACAAAAAAAAACTTCAAAGAAGGGGGAAAGTCATTGATAAAGAGGAAAAAAAAAAACCAATTTTGGGTTCCCGAGGTAAATTTGAAAAATAGGGGCCCCCTTTCCTGGAGCAAAAACTTACCTCTGGTATCATTTCTCTTTTTAAAAATGCAATTAATCGATGAGTAATGGGTCGGGGGAAAAAAACCCCTTTTTAAAATTTCAATATAATCCTATGGGAGTGATAATTTCCTGCAATTTGTTCCGATAGCAGGGAAGGTAACCCTAATGGCACTGAGTGATTAGTGTAAGGCCAAAAGAAAGAAAAATTTTAGGGCAGCGCTCCCTAATTTTAAAATTTTAATAAAATTATGGGCGAGTATATTTTTCAAGTATAAAACTACTCACCCCTTGTGGGTTTTTGGGAAAAACCCGGGACAACACTGAGGCTCAATTTCAAAAAATTTTTCTGGGAAATGTTTTAAAACCCAAAGTCCCTTTATTCCGGGGTCGGTTGAGGGGACTGTGGTAAAAAGATTCTTGAAACGGGTTAAAAGTTTTTTTTTCCCCCTTTGGAAAAATTTTTAAAAACCCCAAACCCCAAAAAGCTGCGCAGGGTGTAAATTAAATTTTACTAAAATTGTAGGTTTTTTTTTTGCCCTCAAGGAAAACGGGTTTTTGTGTCTCTAAAAACCCGCACTTCATTAGTTCCAGTAATGCAATAAAAGACAGATTGGGGGTTTAAATTTCCTTTTGTATGCGGTTAACTGCCCCATTACAAGTGGGAGGTGGAATTTGATTGGGCCCTACAGGGGTTTAAAAAACCCGCCTTTACAAAAAAGTTACCCGGGAAAATCATATTTCCCCTTTAAAAAAAAAATATTATATATAAACCCTTTTTTTATCCTTTTTTAAGGGGTATTAAACCATACCGGAAAAAAAAAAAAATTTAAAAAATTTTCAACAACAAATAAAGAAAAAAGGTTGGGGAAATCAGCCCGAGGGGCCCTGTGTGAAAGCGTTCCTGTTTGGGGGTCTTTTATAGGTTAATTTTCTCTTTCTTGGTCCCCTATGTCTCACTCCTTTTGATATCAGAAACAAATTTTAAAAATTGGGTTTCTATGGGGCCCGTGTATGAAAAACTGTCAGGTTTTAAAACTCACCCTTTTTTTTTCCATCAGGAACCAAGTGCCCCCTTCCCTTATAGTGTTTGGAAAAATTTAGAGGGGCCTCCCCGGGGGAAAAATTTTTTTTTGGTTGGGTATGGGCAACCCAAAATGATTTTTTTGACCTAACATTTTTCATACATGTGGCCCTTTTTTACAAAAGTATCTTTAGGGCTGACATTTTTAGGACGAGGGTCCATGTGCCCAGGAAATTTTAGTTAATTTCTCTCACTTTGGGGGCCCCCGGGGCAAACTTTTTCATAATTTTGTATTCAATTTATAAAGATTAAGGGAAAATAAACCATTCAGTCTTTTAAAAGAATAAGGATTTTGGGACATTAACTGTTATGTGAATCAAAAATTTGTTATTATAATTAAAATATGTCCTGGATGTAGCTCCAATAAAAATAGGATAAAAGACCTCTTTATAATTGACTGAATTGGTATATGAGTTCTGTGGACTCGTTCAGCCCTTGTGGGGTAAGGCACTGGAGTTTTACATTCCAGAACTCTCTTTTTTTCATTAGACCTCTGAACGATTTGGGATGGGTCGGGCACATGATCAATAAGCATTAATGATATTGCTTGATGGTTTGAATTATGTGCTTCTGACATATGCCTTGATACGCTATGTAGCATAAATTTCTTTTTGATATTGCTGCAATGATTGTTCATGTGCTTGTTTACTTGCTGAGAGGTACGACCTACATACTGTTTGTTGCACGGGCAAGTTAAAAGGTATATTTCAAATGTGCTCATGCAGATAAGTTGGTAGTTAAAGGGGTTTTATCGTTTGAAGCTTTCGCACACTTGAGCTATCAGTTTCAGTTTCAAATCCACGGGTGAGTCTCTCCTCTCAGTAGGCGTGTCCTGCCAAGAGGTGTGTCTCTCCTCTCAGTAGGCGTGTCTCTCCTGCCAGGAGGCGTGTCTCTCCTCTCAGTAGGCATGTCTCTCCGGCCAGGAGGCGTGTCTCCCCTCTCAGTAGGCATGTCTCTCCTGCCAGGAGGCGTGTCTCCCCTAACTGAAGAGTTGTGACATCATCATTCTGTGTGTGCCGTGGAAGGGGAAGAATGTCTGGAGGTGACAGGCTCCAGGCTCCACAAACTCCTTGTAAGCAAAACACCTTCATTGCTGTAACAAACCCCCCTCTAGCTATAAACAGTCATACCCAGCCTGAACTGATGAAAACAAGTGTGAAAAATCTTTGTCCCCTCCCCGACCCCCTTCCCCCCCCCCGGTTATCAGGAGGGGGTTAAACGTGAAATAAAGCTTTAATGGGGGGATGGGAACAGACTTATAAAGCTGTGTTATTGGGGGAGAGCAGTGTTTTAAAGGGGTTATTGGGGGAGAGTGAATCTAACTGCTGAGACTGATTAATTGCCCAGATCCTTTACATAGAAAGAGACGGGCCCTAGAGAAACGAGGCCCTTTGTTACACTTTCAATATCAAAGCTAGAGGGGAGTAAAGGGAAAAGGGAGGCGCTAATCCCCGAAGGAGGGTTTCCATCCGGGGGCTGTCCCCAAAAAGGCTGAAAAGACATTTTAGTAGCCCCAAACACAAAAAGGGGGGGTTCCCGACCAGTTGCAGCAGAAATACTAAGAGCACGTTTTGTCATATCCCCTATACTAAGTGACTTAGGAAAAGCAAACAATTGCAAAAGTCTTATTTTTTCTGTTTCCCCATCATTTGAATTGTCTTTTTTGCGAGAATACCCTTTAATCAAACATCTGCCTGTTCTGTTGATTTTTTTTTTTTCAAATTGTTTTTAAACATTAAACCCGCTCATACAAAAGAAAGCGTATAAAATCGTATCATAAAATCTTTTTCCCTTTCAAATATTATATCAAAAAATACAAATAATCATTTAGCCAAGGACAATTTTTTTTTTTTTTTTTTAATACTGTTTCTAAAAAAAACATAGTAAAACATTAACAGTCTTTTTTCATGTTAAGTTGCGTTTCGTTACAGCCAATTTCACTTGCAGGAACAACATTAAATCAAACCCCCAAATTTAAATTTTTTAAAAATTTCAGTGTGTCTGTCCCCTTTATTTATAAAATCTGCCGACTCCCCCTTCCCCCCCAGGTATGCAACGGAGCAACCCCTCCCGCAGGCCATATAAAACCCCCAAATATCTATAGTTTCGTACCCTCGAGCGATTAGTGAAGCCTATAAATTTCTTGTTAAGAAACACCTTCCATCGGCAAATCTATTGGATCAGCACCCGCCCGTTGCCCCCTGGTACCATAAGGTTGGCTCAAAAAAAAGCCTTTATATTTTCCCCTTTGTA
>JAODAL010064812.1:0-18520 GCA_025379985.1 Phyllomedusa bahiana
TCCCCCCTCCCCCCTATCATATAACCCTATATTCACAGAGCTCAGCTTCTCCCTTATCTAAAACCCCTTATATCACAGAGCTCAGCTTCTCTCCCTCAGTTATATAACCCTATATATCACAGAGCTCAGCTTCTCTCCTCTATCATATAACCCTATATATCACAGAGCTCAGCTCTTCTCCTCTATCATGTAACCCTATATATCACAGAGCTCAGCTCCTCTCCTCTATCATATAAGCCTATATATCACAGAGCTCAGCTTCCCCAAGGGCCAACCTTGGTAACGAAATTCTCCTTAAATTCTACCTTTAACAGAATTGGAAATCTAGCGACTCCATATATCTATTGGCAGCTGGAAATCATGGAATCTCAACAATAAATGATCAATGAACTTGGATACAATGAAGCTGCCTGGTTCCTGGCAATTGCACAAGGAGATTGTGTATTTCTGTGTAACTCCTTCATTTGATGGGGACATTGATAGCACCATATACACAGTACATCTATTTGTGAAACCCCGGCAATCGCCATGACAACGATATTTTTTAATTATGGAGAGCAGAGATGATAACACGCGTATCAGATGTGACTTCTCCCTGTAGACCGAGCTCTGATTAGACATTTGAGGAAGCTTTGTATGTGGATTTCCCTCGCAGGCTACATTGTATTATCTGCGTTTGCAGACAGCTGTTTTGCTGGTGCCATGAACCTGCACTAATACAATGAATGGAAGTGGCTCAGAGGCCGGAGGATGTGGCGGTATCAGGATGAAAAGGACTAGTGCACATCCTACCTGCAGCACCACATCATGACTTATGGAATACTATATTGTGGAGCGGTATTGCGGTACAATTATAGTGTACAGTATAGCAGTACTATTTATGTGGACTGCGATAAAACTAGCCTCCCCGGCTGGCATTTTTTTCATTTATTACTAAAAAAGGTAAAGAATGGCTTATTTTATTTACAGAGACCTAATGTCTCAACAGTGTGAAATGTCTGACAAACTTAAGACTGAATAAACATATTCCTAGACCTATTTTTGTAAAACAATTAGTAGATAGATAGATAGTTTTGAGATAGATATATAGATAGATATGGGATATATAGATAGATAGATAGATAGATAGATAGATTTGAGATAGATAGATAGATAGATAGATAGATAGATATTAGATAGATAGATAGATAGATAGATATGAAAGATAGATAGATATGAATAGATAGTAGATAGATAGATAATAGATAGATAGACAGATATGAATCAGATAGATAGATAGATATGAGATAGATAGATATAACGATAGATAGATAGATAGATAGATAGATAGATAGATATGAGATGGTAGATAGATAGATAGATAGATAGATAGATAGATAGATAGATAGATAGATTTGAGAAATAATATAAGCTGGATAGATATAAGATGGATAGATATAAGATAGATAGATAGATAGATACAGAGATAGAGTTGAGACAGACAGAGAGATATGAGATAGATCGATAGATAGATAGATAGATAGATAGATAGATAGATATGAACAGATAATAATTGAGATAGATAGATAGATAGATAGATAGACAGAAAAATGACAGATATAAAGCAATCAGATTATATAGATTTTCAGATATTTGCATAGAGTGGATATATATAAATGAAGTAGATAGAAAGTATATGTAGAGCTATATGAAATAAATTTGCAGATAGATAGATAAGAGATATATAGCTTCCAGCGGATATGAAATAAATTTGCAGGTAGATAGATGGAAAGATAAGAAAAGGACATATAGCTATGAGTGGGAAATAAATAGATATATAGAGTAGATAAACATTACAGAGATAAAGCAATTAGTGGATATAATATAGATTTGCTAATAAATAGAGTGGATAAATAGGTACAGTAGATGCATAAGGGTTTGTCCCCACGGCACAGGTTTTCGGCCGGTTTTTCAGCCGGATTGCGGTTTTGCAGACCGCCTGAAAAACCGGCCGAAAATTAGCACAAAGGACTCCTATAGAAAACCCGTGCAGCAGTCCCCACTGCATGGGTTTTCCGCCCAGCGGTTTTTCTTCCCGCGGTTCGCCCGCAAAACATTCATCATGCACATTCTTCTGTCCGGTTTTCGGACGGAATATGTGCATATCAATGTGAAGGGGGAGGGTTTTTCTCTGCTCATCCCGGACAAAAGCCGTCCCCTCGCGGCCCTGGGAACGGCCGCAAAACAGGACAAGTGCCGGCCAGATAAACCGACCGGTATTTGTCCCTTGCCGTGTGAACGCAGTCTAATAGGTATATGTAAAGCTATATGAAATAGATTTGCAGATAGGTACATACAGTAGATAGAGAAGAGATGTATAGCTTCCTGTGGCTATAAAATATATTTACAGATAAATAGATAGCTGGAAAGATATGGAACGGATAAATAGCTATCAGTGGAAATAAAATAGATTGAATGATAGCTAGAGAGATAGAGGAATAGACAGCAAGAAGAAGAGATAGATTAAGAGATATGAGAGTGATAGAGATAGATAGATAGATAGATAGATAGATAGATAGATAGATAGATAGATAGATAGATAGATAGATAGATAGATAGATAGATAGATGTAAACTGAATTTTGAACATTTCCAAATTTTACTCATCTGTCTTTGATGTGAAGGTGCAAGAAAAGGTTAAGAAGTTGCTGAGAATATACCAGGCAGTAACTTCTTGGGTATAGTCTACTCTCTGGTATATGGGGCACTAGTGTCAGACCTCCATTATTATCCATCCTTCTGGTACATACAGTTTTTTTAGCCTGTCATTAAGAGGCAGCACAGGCGTGATGTGGAAATCTATTAGACATATCAGCTTGATCTGTATGGATACCCCCATCTGTTTTTTTCTTAAATCCTTATCTGTGAATCATTAAAACTGAAATTGTTCCTCCCAGGTGGAAGAACAAAATTAAATGAGTTCTCCGTAATAAGGGCAAACATACTTTTTCTAATTATTTAGCAATTAATATAATACCCAACAGGCAATAACTTGCGGGCAAGGAGGGAAAATATGTGGTCTGGTGTTAATGGCACTTGTTTAAAGTGGCAAGCTGTGATTAATGACTGTAGGAAATATATGACAACACCTTCTATAGAAATTTCCCACAGAAATCTCTGCACTCCAGCAGCAGCCTCAGGTATAAGAAGCAGATCATAAACACATTATAATACTGTATCATAACTATAACTGAAATGATATATACTACATGCACTGTCTCTGGGGTGTGTGTCCACATTAGCAATGCACAGAATACAGTGAAGCCATAAATAGTATGGAAATCTATCATGCGAAATTTCAATACATTAATAAACATGAATTATATATGTGGGATTTAATCATATGTTTTATTGCATAATACATTGCCAAACTTTTTAGACAGACAGATATATAGATACAGAATTATTAAAGCACTGTTCACCTTTTTCACCATTTTGTGAGTGCTGCGGACTTTCTTTATTAGATACAGAATTAGAGAGACAGAGATAGATCTATCTCATATCTATCTATCTATCTATCTATCTATCTATCTATCTCATATCTATCTATCTATCTATCTATCTATCTATCTATCTATCCCATATCTATCTATCTATCTATCTATCTCATATCTATCTATCTCATATCTATCTATCTCATATCTATCTATCTATCTATCTATCTATATATATATATATATATATATATATATATATATATATATATATATATATATCTATCTATCTATCTATATATCTATCTATCTATCTATCTATCTATCTATCTATCTATCTATCTAATATCTATCTATCTATCTATCCATTATCTATCTATCTATATATATCTACTATCTATCTATCTCATATCTATCTATCTCATATCTATCTATCTATCTATCTATCTATCCCATATCTATCTATCTCATATCTATCTATCTATCTATCCCATATCTATCTATCTATCTATCTCATATCTATCTCTCTATCTATCTATCTCATATTTATCTCATATCTATCTATCTCTCTATCTCTCTATCTATCCCCATATCTCTCTATCTATCTATCCCTATATCTATCTATCTATCTATCTATCTATCACTCCAAAACATTGACTTGGTTCTCCTTAAAGGGGTTGTCTCACTACATCAATCTTACTTCGGTCCTGTTTTTTCAGTGTCATTTTTGAATTCAGTGTTTACTGGCTCCTACTGGCCTGCAGTGATGAACTGCAGAGGACACCAGGTCTGTAGCTAAAGCGACCAGTGCTGGCAGCCTATCAGGAGAGATTGAACAGGTCTGTAGCTATAGCGACCTGAGGAGCTGATGCAGCCCATACAAGAGGGGATATCTAGGAATAGGTAGGACACTGTTAATGGACACATATTGCAAAATGAATAGTTTTTGCAAGATCTTTAACATAAAAAGCAGCAATCCTTGTAGTGAGACAACCCCTTTAAGTAACTTTGCAAACAGCTGGGTTCTTAGGCTTCCAAGCTTCTCCCTTTTTCCTCCAAACATAACGATGATCATTATGGTCAAACAGTTCAATTTTAGTTTCAACAGACCACAGGACATCTCCAAAAATGTAGGTCTTTGTTCCTGTGTACATTTACAAACATGAATATGAATGTTATTTGTTTCTTTTGGAGTAATGGCTTCTTCCTGGCAGAGTGGCCTTTCAGCCCATGTTGATATAGTACTCGTTTCACTGTGGATACTGACAACCTTACCAGCTTCTGCCAGTATCTTCACAAGGTCTTTTGCTTTTGTACTTGTGTTGATATGCACATGTCGGACCAAAGCATGTTCATCTCTGAGACACAGAACCCGTCTCCTTCCTGAGCGGTATGATGGCTGGACAATCCCATCTTGTTTGTACTTGCATATAGTTGTTTGTACAGATGAACGAGGCACCTTCACGTATCTGGAAATTGCACCCAAGGATGATCCAGACTTGTGCAAGTCCATAATTCTCTTCCTGATATCTTGTCTGATTTCCTTAGACTTTCCCAGGATGTTACACACAGAAGCAGTGTGTTTCTGGTGTGCTTAAAATACATCCACAGCTGTCTCTAATTAAATCAGATGTTGCCAATAAACCTATCAGAAGCTTCCAAAGACATGACATCATCATATGGGCGGTCCCAAATTGTTTAAAAGCAGAGTAATCCCAGTGTATGGAAACTTTTGACTTTGCAGAAAGTAATAAAAGTCCCTTAAAAAATTCTCTCTCTCTCATTATTCTGGTATTTGGCAAATATAAATTATTTTGGTTCCTAATTTCATGTCAGATAGTGAGAAAAACATGCAGATGGGGCTTTTTATATAGTTTATGTAAACCTCTGGCTTCAATTGTATGTCATATCTATATATTTACTATATATCTTATATCTATCCATCTATCTATGTCTTTATGATGTCATATCTATGGTTATATTGCTGTCTATCATCTATCTATCTATCTATCTATCTATCTATCTATCTATCGATCTATCTATCTATCTATCTATCTCACATCTATCTATCTCTCTCATTTCTATCTATCTATCTATCTATCTATCTATCTATCTCACATCTATCTATCTCATATCTATCTATCTATCTATCTATCTATCTTCTCTTAATTGTATCTTTATATATCTCATATCTATCTATCTATCTATCTATCTATCTCATATCTACCTATCTTTCTATCTATCTCAAATCTATCTATCTACCTATCTATCTATCTCATATCTATCTATCTATCTATCTATCTCTCATATCTATCTATCTCATATCTATCTATCTTCTCGTAATTGTATCTTTATCTCATTTCTATCTATCTATCTATCTATCTATCTATCTATCTATCTATCTATCTATCTCTTCTTATACTATCTATCTATCTATCTCTCATATCTATCTATCTATCTATCTATCTATCTATCTATCTATCTCATATCTTTCTATCTCATATCTATATCTCATATCGATATCTCATATCTATCTCTCATATCTATCTATCTATCTATATCTCATATCTATCTATCTCTAATATATATCTATCTATCTATCTATCTATATCCTATCTATCTATCCCACATCTATCTATCTATCTATCTACATCTATCTCATATCATCTATCTATATATCTAATCTATCTATCTCATATCTATCTATCTATCCTATCTATCTATCTCATATCTATCTATCTATCTATCCCATATCTATCTATCTATCTCTCTATCTCATATATATCTATCTATCTGATATCAATATATCTATCTATCTATCTATCTATATCATATCTATCCTATCTCTCTATCTAATCTATCTATCTATCTATCTATCTATCTATCTCATATCTATCTATCTCCTATCTACTATCTATCTATCTCATATCTACCTATCTTTCTATCTCATATCTATCTATCTATCTATCTATCAAACTTCTCTTAATTGTATCTTTATTTATCTCAAATTTATCCATGTAATATGTAGCTATTTCTTTTCTATCTCACATCTCTATATTTTGTGTCTACTATCTATGTGTCTATCTATATCATATTTGCTGATAAGTACACTGTTGCGGCTGATGATCCAGGTGACTGTATGTGACTAGCTGTATATGTTGTGTGCCATGCTTTGTCCCTCCATCTTGCCAGCTCCAGCAATCATACTATACATATGTGTTGCTTTGGTGCTTTGAGACCCCAAAACGCCTGCTAATAAGGACATCAGCAGGGGTCTAATGAAAAAGGCTTTGTGTATTTTAACGAATTGCAAGCAACTGTAGCCAAAATAAATATAATCTTCTTTTTGGATTAGTCGTTACAGATGATTTTACCTACTAACGATGATTAACGGGCCCTGGCGGACAGGGAGCAGCCGCTCCCCAATGATTCTCCAGAACACAGCAATAACCAGGCACAAATAAGCCCTGACACATCGGCTTCTGTCACAGCCTGGTGACAATACATTCAAGGTTCTTATAGGATACATACATGGTAATGCCCGCCAGATATTACACAGAATATCCTCAGCCTGGCAGCTCCATGTACCCATCCAGGATCTGGGTGCATAAAATAGTAGCTCATGACCAGGGCTGTCTCAACAGCCTTATGGGACCCTCGGCAGAGCAGTGCAGTGTGCCCTACCCAAATACTTAACATTACTCTAGACCATGCCGAAACATGACACCATATGAGGCTGTGCCGTTACCCACCCACAAGCACCCCCAAATTATTATGTCAGTCTTGTCAGGACATCCTTCTGAAGTCTTGTGGTCAGCTGCAGCCTACAAGACCAATCGACAAGGCAGGGAGCCGATAGTTCCCTTCTACACCATGGTTCTTAACTGTTTTCACGTCCTGAGATGAAACAGTTAAAGGGGTTGTCTCACTACATTGATTCATCTTACCTCAGTCCTGTTTTCTTGGTAGCATTTTGAATTCAGGGCGTGTTCACGGCCTTCCACTAGGCTGGGAGTAGAAGCCAGGTCTGTAGCTATAGCAACCAGCGCTGGCAGCCTAGCAGGAGAGCTCAAACAGGTCTGTAGCTATAGAGACCTGAGGAGCTGATGCAGCCCATATAAGAGGGGATATCTTGGAATAGGTAGGACACTGTTAATGAACATATATTGCAAAGGGACTTGTTTTTGCAAGATCTTTAACATAAAAAGCATCTTGTAGTGAGACAAACCCTTTAAATAAGCAGAGCCAACCGAGGAACCATTGCATGATCTCTGGACTTCTGGGACATACATATACCACCTGGTGCCCTTATGCCTGTGGCCCCCCCGGCAACTGTGCAGTGTGTCCAATGGAAAAGATGGCCTTGCTCATGACTTGCAAAGTCTTCACAAATTTGCTGCAATCCAGAGCCAGAACTGTAACTAGCAGGGTTGCCTGGATCCTCACCCAAAATTCCCTCTCTCCCATAGGAGTAACCTAGTTCTATAAATGATGTTTGATCGGTGGGGGTCCTGTTACAGATTTTGTTTTGGTACCCAAAAACCTCACATTACACCTCTGGGCACAGCAAATATAGATGTGATAGGATGTTCTTAGGGTAGGCTAACAGTATAAGATTAATGGGGGACCAGCTGCCTCCCATTCATTAGTTATAGCTCGACAGAGCTGTGCCTGGCACTGAAGCAGACTACAACTACAAATTGGTCCCATTCTAGGACTTATTTATTAGACCTGGAAGAGTCTAATAAATCGTTAATAGTATTAGCACCAATATCTATATATCGAAAATAAGCTGCAGGGCACAAAAACGGTTTTCAAAGGAACCAAATGATCCTGCGCATTTCGGAAAGTAGTCTGTTGAAGGAAACCGACTGTTTTCCGAAACGCGTAGGATCATTGTGGCTTCTGAGCTTCTGTAGCTCTGGTGACGTCACTAGCAGTCTGTGCTTGTGAAAGCACGAACGCCGCCGGCTGGGGCTTTTTAGCGTTATCCAGAGGCTTTGGTTAGGGAGTTGGTACATTTTATTGAGATCCTACTGCCTTACCTACAGCTACCTTTTCTTTAAAGAATCATACGAGCCATCTATTAGGCTATGTTCACACAGCGTAATTGCGGTGCGTACTGTACGCCGGGTGTTTGGGTAAAGGATAAGAGTTTTTAGGCCCTTATAGGGTCAACTGAACTCTCTGCAACACTTCTGAGTCCAGCAACCCCAATTGCCGCAACAAAACTTCTACTCCAGCATTACTTCTGGTCCCATGGTACATAGAAGTTGGAGTGGAATTGGTTTTGGAGTCATGGCCCTGTTGAACCCATAAGCAAGATACACACAGAGAGATAAGTTAACCTTAAAAGGGCCGAAAAAACCTAACCCCGAACTGAGGGTAAGGGTTAGAGCTAGGAACAGAGTAAATATTTGGGTTCGGGACGGGCCAAACCAGTGTTGAACCAAACAGGGACAGATTTGAGCAATGCTCAATAATAATAATAATATAATAATAATAATAATAATAATAATAATAATAATAATAATAATAATAAAGTCAAGGGAGACATTGCTGACCTATCAATGTAATATTAACGGCCTATCGTAAGGACATTATGGTCCCAAAATCCCTCTTAACCACTCCCAGAAAATTGATGTACATGGACGTCATAAAGTCGGGGAAAAGAGAACATGGATTAGACTCAGGAACTGACTCTGGAAGAGGTGGGACCGGACACCAACAGCGCCCATAAGATCCCATTGATGAAAGCAGGGTCCGTCAGGTTTTGTACCATGGTGTCCCTCATTTTAACAGAAAAAAATTATCTTACAATGGAATCTGCAATGGAAACTCTGAACAAAACCTCTTCACATATAGTTTTTGGGTCCTATTCATAGTATCCATCAGGATACCGAAAAAAATGATCCCGATGGATACTGCGGTGGAGCTATGACAAACCCATAGACTGATAGAGAAAACATAGTCATAATTGGACTACATGTTCCCTATTTAGTGACACAAAAGCATGGTAGACAATGATTAGTGTTCAATGCAAAAACCATGTGCATTCGCTTAACCCCTTGCCAACATTTGATGTACCCATGCGTCCTGGTCGGGAAGGGGTTCCTGCAAATTGATGTATGGATCGTGCAAGCTCACAAGCAGAGTTTGCATGATTGCAGCATAGCCTTATGCTTTACCTGCATTACCCGTAGCCGGGGCTCACTCCGGCCGCAGGAGATTAACCCTTTAGCTGCCGCAATCAATCCCGATTGCGGCAGCTAAGGGAAAGACAGAGGGAGGGAGCTCCCTCTGTCCCATCGGCACTGTTGCGATACAATCACGGCTGCCGATGGCTTCCCTAGCAGCCAAGAAGTCTAACAAAGACTTCTGGGCTGCCCGTGACATCACTGAGAACTGCCGTGTCCTGTGGGCATGGGTGGGCATAGTGATTGACAGTTGCCATGGAGAGTAGTACACAGCAGAAATGTTGTGTACTGCTCTCCATTATAACAGTGATCTAAAGTACATTGCCCTTTTATAAATGCCAATCGCCCCAAAAAAGATAAAAAAAATAAACTACACATATTTGGTATGTCCACGTGGTTTAAAGACCTACCCTTATATCATTTTCATTTTTTTAACCCCACAATGAACGGCCCAAAAAAAAAAAAAACAGGCACAAATTGTGATTTTTCCTTTGTCCCCCCAGCCCCATAAAATGGAATGAATAAGCGACAAAAAATCATCTAAATGAAAGGGGATACCAAATGAAAATGTCAGTTTATCCCACAAAAAAGCCCTTACAAAAGCTCTGTATACGGGAAAAAAAAAAATAAGGGTATTTTAGAAGATAGAGAATTTCAAAAATATTGCTTTACATTTAAAAGGAAAAACACTTTTTTTTTAAACCCCTTTCCCCGGCCGGGCCAGTTTTGGGCCTTTTCTTACAAGGGCCCCAATTTTTTAAATTGGGCATGGTCACTTTTAAAGTGAGAATAACTTTTTTACACTTTAACCCCATCCATTGATTCAAGATTGTTTTCCCCCCATTTACACACTTGTGCTAAAAGATAGTAAAGAAATTTTGGCCCAAAAAAAGATTGTTTTATTTGGGGAAAAATATCCCAAAATTTTTTTTGGAAAAAAGGGGAAAAAATTTTCCCTTTTCAAAACTTCAAAAAAATTTTTGCAAAGTAAGACAGAAAAGGGGTTATTCCATCAAAATGGTTTTTTAACAAAAATCTACCAAAATTTTTCCCGCAAATTTGGCAAAAATTTTTTAAAGGTCTTTTTTTTTTTACGACATTCAGGGGCTATAAATTTAGATAGTACTTTTCAAATATTCAAGAAAATTTGCATAGACATATTTTTATGGACCAACCAGTTCCTAATGTGACCTTTGATTGACCTGTATGGTTATATACCCCATAAATCACCTCAACTAAGAAACTACACCCCTTAAAGTATTTCAAAACGAATTTAGTAATTTATTAACCCATTAGGTGTTTCACAGAAATTAAAGCAAAGTGGAAGTGAAATTTCAAAATTTCAACTTTTTTTTGCGAGATTTCAATTTTTATGCATTATTGACAAAATACGGTAATGTGATCAGGGAACATGCAAATTTAATATTGATACCCCAGATTCTGGCCGTTTTCAGAGATATCCCATATGTGCCCTAGAGCATTATTTGCTCAACCACAAGCCCAGAATAGGAGGAGCACTACTGACTCAGGGGCCTTCATTTTTTTCATTCAATTTTTATTTAGGGCCATATCAGTTTGCGGACCACCCTAAGGTTCCCAAACTTAATAAATACCCCTAAAAAGACTCCATATTTGAAACTACACCCCTTACGGAATATAATACAGAGGGGTATTGAGTATATACGAAAGCCCCCGACAGCGTTTCACAAGATTTTTTTTAGCGTTCGAGGCTCTGAAAATAAAAAAAAATATTTTTTTTCCAATAATCTGCAATTTAGCTGAAAAATTTTTAATTTTTACAAGGAATCTTGAAAAAAACCCCAAAATGTCTTAACCAATTCTTCCAGTCGGGCAATACCCTACATGTGGGGTAAAACTGCTGTATGGGCACATGGCAGGGGTACAAGGGAGGAGTGCTATTTGGCTTTGGCGCACAGATATTTGGCGGGGCCATGTCGCACGACCAAAGCCCGGGCAAAAACCAAAGTACAAAAACAGGTGAAACCTTCCAGAGTTGCTTTCCATTTTGATTCCACGCCCCTCAGGGATCCACCTAAGGGTGTATTTTTGCATTTTTGGCGCACGCGGATGTTCCATAGTTTATTTTTGTTTTTTTAGGTCAATTGGGCCAGTATTTCAATGTGAGTGGGGGTAAACAGCAGTTCCGCCAATTGTATAAGTTCAACATATTATACATTTATTTTCGCCATATGAACGTGAATAAAAGACGGGATAACTTTACTATGGGGTCGGTTACATTTACAATGTATATAAATTTTATATAGTTTAATTTCTGTTTTAAATTACTTTTACACAAATAGAAGCTGAGTTTTTGATAAAAAGTTGTCTTTTTTAATTTTCGTTATTCAGACTAGCCATAGCTTTCTTAATTTTTGTCGCTATATGGAGTCGCTTTGTGGCTTTGTTTTTTTTTATGAGAAGATAAGATGTAAATATTGATCCTTAAAAACGTAACGGGGGGTCCAGATGAAACTATATCAGCAAATTATAATACGTGTAATTTGTTGACGCAATATATGAACAAAAAACCAGCAATCCAGGTAGTTTTATATTTTTATATTTAGTTTTTATAGCGGGTCAAACTGTTGCGGTATGAATAAATGCCATGCTAGTTTTAACTCCGCTCCTTGAATCACCGAATAACTCTAAACCTATACCCAATACACAAATAAACCATAAAAACTATACTGTCTAAACCCATAACACCGCTATAGCCCAATACAACCCCAAAAATATTATGTGATACAGGCACACACCTATAATGCATCTACCTGCGAAGTCTGAATGAGCCCTAACTAATATAATTATTTTTATCTGTATAGTAGCTGTAATGTGGACTTTTTTATTTTAGCGGTGATGAGTTGACATTTATTATTGGTAATAGATTTTTATGGGGACACAAGACTTTATGATCGCATTTAATCTGTTTTTTATAGAAGGTAGGGGATACAGAAAAAAACTTGCCAACCCCTAGCAGTTTAAATTATATTAAATTTTTATATAGCTTTCACCGTTTTTTGCCAGTAACCCGTGACAAGTTAGTTTTACTCTGTGGGTTGTAGACGTATTATTGTGATACCCAATTTATGTAGTTCTTTTATTTAAATCACAATATTTTTTGAAAAAAAAGTGTTCTTTTATTGTGTTAAAACAATATTTAGCATCGCTATCTTCTTCTAATGATGCCAGAACGTTTTTTTTTTATTTTTTTCTGTATACGAGAGCTGTGTAAGGACTTTTTTTTTTGCGGGAATGAACTGCCGTTTTATAAAAGGCATTCGACTTTGATGTTGATGATGAGTTTTTGATTACTTTTTACTTCCATATTATGTGCTGCGGATGAACAAAATCGCTATTTTCTGTATCATGTTATTTTTTTGGTTTTTTTTTTTAATGGGCGTTCACGTACGGGGTTTAATTTAACATGACAGATTATAGGGTGGGTCGTTAAAAGCACTGCGGCGAAACCCAAATATGGGATACTCTTTATTTATTTTTTATGAATCTTTTTTATGGGCGAATTGGCGTTATTAGCACACTGTTACCCATTGTTTTCGCAGTAACACGTATGTTTTTAAAATAAATAATGTTGAGTTTTGTGTTTTTAACCTTTTTTTTTTTAACTTTTTCAATATACTATATATTGAAACACTTTCCCCCTTATCCCCCTAGTAACCCTTTTTCCCCCAGTGGTGGAATTGCATGTGAACGATCAATCAATATCATTCATGCAATAGAGATCACCATACACTTATAGCAGATCCTTGGTTCTCCCATGTCAACTGTCTGTCACGGCAGCCCACAATGCATTGTGGGCATTGTGACGTTCACCAGAAAACCCCGGGATGCTGTCATTCAGCGTCCGGGCTGCCTGGTAGGAGATTCAGTACCGGCGCTGAGCGCCGTTACTGCGCCGAGATCGGCGGGCAGCAGGAGCTCACTCCGGCCGTGGGGGATGCGGCATGATGCCAGCGGTAATATACCGCTGGTTTCATGCCGCGATCTTGCGCGCTCCGCTTGTGAGCGCGCAAGATCGCCTTGACGCACTCATACGGCAATTTTCGGGAACCCCTACCCGACATTGCCGTATGAGTACGGCAAATGTCGGTAAGGGGTTAAAGCATTACAACATAAAAAAGCTTTATAAATTGGGTATCACCGTAATTGTATTGACCCACAGAGTAAAATCAACTTGTCCATATAAATTTCACGATGAGCGCTGTTAAAAATAAAAAACACTACTAGGATTGCAGTATTTTCTTCACCCTGCCTTCCAAAAAAAAGGATTTAAAAGTGATCAAAAATCCTTTTCCCCCAAAAAAAAGATACCAATAAAATGTCAACTCGCAAAAAACAAGTCCCTACACATCTCTGTACACAGAAAAATAAAAAAGTTATGGCTCTCACACTATGGTGATGCAAACATATATTTTCCTTTTTGAATAGAAGTGTTTTTATTGTGTAAAAGTGGTAGAACATAAAAAAATATACAAACTGGCTATCTCTGTGATCATATCTAGCTAGCATGTCATTTATACCACACGCTGATCGCTGTAAAAAATAAAAAACACTATCAGGATTGCTGTATTTTGTTCAAAACGCCTCACAAAAACCTTGATAAAAAGTGATCAAAGTGTCATATGATCCCTAATGAAAACTTCAACTCATCCCACAAAAAACAAGCCCATAATCAGCTCCGTATACAGAAAAATAATAAAGTTATGGCTGTCATAATAGGACAACATAAGAACACAATTTTCTACAAACCCATTTCTATTGTGTAAAAGTAGCAAAACACAAAAAAAACACTATATAAGATTTATATTATTGTAATTGTACCGACCCCCATAGTAAAGTTATCCTGTCATTTATGCTGCATGGCAAACGGTGTAAAAATGAAACCCCAAAAAACAATATAACTGCAGATTTTTTTTTTATTCTCATGGCCCTAAACTAACAAAAAACTGTGAAACACCTATGCGCCAAAGATGCACGATACACCACTAGATGACATCCATAAAGGGTGTTAAATTCCAGATGGGACGACTTCTGAAAGGTTTCACCTGTTCTGGTACTTTAGGGGCTTTGCAAATGCGACATGGCCCCACCAACTAATCTGCGTTCCTAAAGCCAAATAGCACTCCCTCCCTTGTACGCCCTGACATGTGGCCAAACAGCAGTTTACACCCACATGTAGGGTATTGCTGAACTTGGAAGTAGTGCAATAAATTTTGGGCTGCTTTTTTTTCCAGGAGTCCTTGTAAAAATTAAACATTTTCAGCTAATATTCAGATTACTGGAAAAAATAAAATTTGTTATTTTCACAGCCTGATGTTAAAAAAAAATTGTCCAACACCTGTGGGGTCGATATACTCTTTGTGCTCCTGGATATATTACTTAAGGGGTGTAGTTTTCCAAATTAGGGGCCACATGTATGAAAACTGTTTAGGTCTAAAACTCACTTTTTTGCCTATAGGTTGCCTAAAATATAACCTAATGAAAATGAAGCCACAGAGTCTGGTAGGTTCTCTTCCTACTCTGAGGCTTGTGGTTGAGACAAAAAGTACACTAGGGCCACATATGGGATTTCTCTGAAAACGGCAGAATCTGTGGAATCAAAAGTGAGTTGCATTTTCTTGTTACCATTTACTGTAAATAATGGATAAAAATTGAAAATCAGCAAAAAAAGTGTAACACCTAAAGGGCTAAAGGGCTAAAAACCTTTCTAAGTGTTGTTTTGAATACCTTGAGGGGTGCAGTTTCTTAAATGGAGTCATTTAATAGGGGTGCCCCTAAAAGCCATGTCAGAATTGGTCCTTAAAAAAATCTGTGTTGCAAATTTTCTTGAAAATGTAAACATTTGCTACAAAATTTCAGAGCCACCTAATGTCCTAAGAAAAAATAAATTGTTTAAAAAATGATGCCAACACAAAGTAGACTTATGGTAGATGTTCATTATTTACTATTTTATTGGGTGTGACCATCTGTCTTACACACAGAAATCTTTAAACTTTAAAAATGGCAAATTTGTTCAAAAATTTTCACTTTTTTTTTAATTTTTCCAAATAAACAAGGATTGTTTCAACCAAAATTAATTGCTAACTTAAAGCACAATCTGTCACGAGAAAACATTCTCTGAATCACATGGATAGGTAAAAGTATTAAAAAGTTATTCCCCAATAAAGTGACAAATGTTAGATTTGAAAAAAGGTCTTGTCCTTAAAGGGGTTGTATCATTTCATTAAATGGTCTTCAGAATAAGGGGACAGTGAAAACAAGCAACTTTGCAATTAGATGTCATTAGCAAAGCTGTCTTGTTACCACAGGATCCCTTATCTTCTGTTTCTGTTTACACTGATCTCCAGTCCTGGTCGGATCCCTCCTCCTTCCATTTCACTAGCTGAGAGCTCATTTACATTCTGTTCGGCCCCCGGTCGGCCATATTCACGGAGCTTATATTCCTGCCTTTCACTCAAAGTAAGGGACCGGCACATTTTCACTCTGCACTGCCAGAAGAAACAGAATAACACTGCAGGGCTTCTACAATCAGGAAACAACACAATTGTGCCTCTCTGACTCAGAGTTAGGGGCCGTAGCAATTTCTCTCTCCACACCCAGCAGAAACAAACTGCAGCAGATTCTACAACCAGAAAACAGCACAGTTGTGTCTCAGTGCCTAACTCTCCTACATAGAAGGGAGATCTGTGCCGTTCATAGAAAGCTGGATTCAACTGTAACAAATCTCCAGCTGTGAGAGGAGAAGAGATCAGTGCTCAGTCTAGATTGAATGCAGCCTGTGGTATGTATACTGCTCTTACAAAATAAGACTGATAGGAGAGACACAGTCACATGTGGACTCAGAGAGGGGGGGGTCTCGGTAAACAGCATGAACAGTGAAGGGGGGGATGATGTCACCCAGCTGGGAGGGGAAGAAACGCCCCTGCATTTCTAGAGTTGAGAAGCTGAGAGCAGTGTGAATCAGCCGAACTAAAGAAGCGATACATCCCCTTTAAATCCAAAACAGGCTTAGACCTTAAAGGGTTACTAAAAAAAATATTGTGCATACATTATACATAAAAAATAAACTTAAATATATTAGGAATCCACACAACCGTAATAACATGTACAATAAATCTGGTATAATAATAAATAATAAAACAGGTTATTTAGTGTAAAATGTGAATGGTGTAAAAAGTAATTTACCCCCCAAAAAAACGAATTGCTTTTTTATGTTCATGCTGAAATTTTTTTTTTTTTTTTTTTTTTAAATGGCACAATAATTTACATGTAAACTCAAACTACGTCCCCCACCTCCCCAAAATATTTATATGTATGCAACTGTTCATAAAAAAAAAAAAAAAAAAAGTTAGACTTTTGGAAAAAAAAGGGTAAAAAAACTAAAAATTAGCGGGTTTTTTTCAGGCCTGATTTTTTGCAAAATTTAAATTTTAAATGTGCGAAAATTTGGAGCATCATTTTAAAAAATGATTTCACATTAAAACAAACTATTGATCGGGGGGGAGCAGTTATAGGCGGGGGAGCTGAACAGGTTAATATAAAATTTTTTTGTGCAAAAAAATCATTATTAATTTACTGCTTTTCTGGGTTAAGGGTCCCGGGCGAGGTTTTTTAAAAATTGACAGCCTTCATGTTGGTTCACTACAGATGTAGCAGAGTAAGCTTTTACCGTGAATCAGGCTTTTCTGTTATCTGCTCTGACCGAAAAAAAAGGCCATTGAACAGCATTGAAAAAAATGAGATAAATTCGTGCCTGATATACGGTGCAAAATCTGTTTGGTTTTTTTTCTGCTAATCAGTACAGAGATACCTGTCATCCTGATTGGGGCCCCCTAAGGACTCCCTTAAAGGGTTTTGCCCCGAAGTGACTTCCTTACCTGTTATCTGCTAGGACAGAAGATAAACAAATCATGCCTGTCTGAACTGCTGCAGGGGGGGAGAATGGGGGCCGGCAGAGCAAGTAAGCAAGGGACGTCTGCAATGCTTACTAAGATAATTTAAATTTCAACTGTGGAAATTTTCTTAAGCAGCAAGCTCTACCTCACATTTCTCCCCCGCCCCCTTTCAAGGAGTAAGCAGGGTTTGTCTGCAAAAGCTTTTTAAGATAATTACATTACAAATAGTGGATTTCTATACGCATCAAGCCTCACACTCACTTTCTCCCTACCCCCTTGCAGGCGAGTAAGCAAGGGGCGGGTTTCAAGCTTACTAAGATAATTTCATTACAACTAGTGGTTCTCTATACAGCAGAAGCTTTCATACATGCACATTTTTCCCAGCCCCTTGAGAGCGATAACAAGGGGCGTCTGCAATGCTTACTAAGATAATTACATACAACTAGTGGATTCTCTATACGCAGCAAGCCCCATACATGCCATTTCTCCCCCGCCCCTTGCAGAGGAGTAGCAAGGGATCGTCTGCAATGCTTTCTAAGATAATTAATTACAACTAGTGGATTCCTATACAGCGCAAGCCTCTACACTGACATTTTCCCTAGCCCCTTTCAGAGCAAGTAAGCAAGGGGCGGCGCAAGCTTATAAGTAATTAAATTACAAATAGTGGATTTCTTACAGCGAAAGCCCATAACTGCAATTTTTCCCCAGCCCCTTGCAGAGCGAGTAAGCAAGGGGGCTCTGCAATGCTTACTAAGATAAATTAATTACAACTAGTGGATTTCTATACAGCAGCAAGCCCCATACACTGCACATTTTTTCCCCCCGCCCCCGCAGAGCGAGTAACAAGGGAGCGTCTGCAATGCTTACTAAAATAAATTACATTACAACTAGTGGATTCTTACAGCAAAAAAGCCCCA
>JAODAL010064813.1:0-18519 GCA_025379985.1 Phyllomedusa bahiana
GGCCGGCGCAGGGGTGAGAAAAATTTAGTGTGGGGGGGGGGGGGAGTTTTTTTTGGGGAGCGGGGGGGGGGCGCCATTGGCTGTCCCGGGCCTAGGGCCCCAAAAAGGGCCCTTTGCCCCCGGCCCTGCGTGAATTAAAAACGAAAAAAAACAGATACGTTTTTTTTGCATTTTTCCCCAGCCAGATTTTTTGATAGAGACCCCCTTCCTTTAAATTTGAATCCGCAATTTTTTTTTGGTTTAGAGGGTTTTGAAAAAAGCTGTGATTTGCCGTTTTTTTAATAAGAGACTTTCCAAACTACCCTTTCCCTTCCCAAATTTTTAAAATTTCGAACATGGAGCGAAATGGGGTTTGGAAAGCGAGCAAAGAGGGGGGTAGCACTTTAAAGGTAAAAGGTACGGGGAGAAGGTTTACCTTCCAGTGCGGGCGACAACACGCTGCCAGGGGGTTTTCGTCATTTTGCGGGCCCCGTCGGGCCTGTCATCCTGGGTCAGGGGCCCTTTTAAATTTCTCAGTAACGAACAGCGTCCCCAAATCTGCCCTTTCAGGGGTTTAAATGAAACCTGCATCCAGCGTAAAACCGGCCCCCAAAAATTTGGCCCCATCCCCAATAACACCCATCCGCCCAAAACATAAAGCAGCCCAAATTAAACTCGTTTTTCCCCCCCCACTGGGGTTTAAATTTCCATTGTTTTGAAGACCTCTTTGATGAAAAAATTGCGGTTGGGGTCAGAAGGAAATTTTAAAAAGAAAAGAGGATATTTACCCTGCTCGACCCCCAGTTACTAAATGCCTTTCAGAGGGGAAAAGGAAGCCGGTCAATCGGAAAAAAAACCCTGTCGGTGGGAAAAACCACCTTGCAGACCCTCTTGCTTGTACCCCGCAGCTTCTGGATGCAGAAAGTGGGGGAAACGCCCAAAGTCACCTGGTTAAATTAAAGGATGACAAATTTTGGGGATCCACGTGGTTTTCCCCCGCAGTTTTGCTTTGCAAAGCGCTTCTCAGGGGACGGGGAGAAAAAACGAAGGGGGTAGGGGCCCAAAAAGGGGCCCGCCACAAAACCCAGAGGGGGGTTTCGCAGAAGTCCGCTGATATGTTTCCCCGCCAGCCAAGGTCGGGCGAAAACCCCCGCTCCTTTTTTCCGGGGGGGGGCTTTTTGGGGCCGTAAAAAAAGGTCCGGGAAACCTCTAAACCCCGGGGGCCTTCTTTGACCCAAGCCTCTGATTCACCCAGAATGTCATATGCCCCCCCTTTCCCCGAAAACCCGCAAAAGTGAGGCAAAAAACCTTAAGTGGTTAACCAAACCACCAACGTTTTTGTCACATGCAGGAATCCCTAATTGAAATGGGGGGAAAACCCCTTGGAAAAAAAAGGCCCAAGCCCAAAGCCGGGCTCCCAACCACTGAAACCCCCTTGCTCCGCCTCCTCCCCTCCGCCACCCCCAAAGCTTTTCCTCAGTTTGCCCATGTCTCTAGAGTCATGATCAGGGATCAGCCTCCGCTTCAGCCTCCACCGTCCCCCCAAAAGTACCCCCAAAACCCCAACCCAGAGACCCACCCTACCCCTTCCGCCATTTTTGGGACGACCTGCCCCCGTACGGGCGCCGTCTAGCATCAGCCTTCTGTCTTCCGGGTTTGGGGAGCAGAAGAAAAAATTAAAACCCAAACCAGCCCAAAAGCCAAAGCCTAAATTTTGGCATTGCAATTTTGGGCCTTAAAAATTTTTTGCCTTTCGTTTTGGTTTGGAACAGAGGGGGTTCCCAAACCACTTTCTTTGACCCCTTGCCTGCCCCCAATACTGATGGGGGCAGGCTTTTCTTTCCCAAAAATACCCCCCCCTGCCCGGGCCCACCCAACGTGTCTTAAAAAAATTTTCAAGCGCGTTGTTGATTTGGGTGGAAAAGTCCATCTGACCCCCGGGACACAGGGACTGTAAGCAGGGCCAACCCCCCGCTATATCTCTGGGGCGCTCAAGGGTGAGCTGGGTGGATGCTCTGGGGGGTGAGGTGTCTGGGGGCTCGGGGCACGCTTTTTCAAAACCCGGGGATGGTGCGGGCTCTTTCCCCCGGGTCCTTTTGGTGGAAACCGGCCCAGGGGAAACCCAAACCCCGTTTTAAATTTTTAATTTTGCCCTTGGAGACCCCCCCCCACACAGGTCAGGAGCTGTGGCCCGGTCACCCCCAATGAAAACGGAGCGTGGCGGGGTTGACAAAAACCTTGTCCCCAGAAAAGGGTGGTATTGGGGAAAACGGGCGAAATCTCCCTGGCCCCCCTTAAGTTGGGGAGGCGGGGAGAACACCCCTTCCCTTTGGACATGTCAAAAAATTTGGTCCCCCAGAAATTTCAAAGAGCTAGGGGGTTTCGGGACTGCCTGCTGAAAAAGGCTCGGGTTGATTTGCATTTCCGCCTTTCGAAACCCCTTTTTTTCCCCGCGGGTGCTTTTGCAGCGTCAGCTCCGGCCCCCCTCCCGTCAACCGTTAATTGTTAAACGTGGCCCAACCCCTAAATTTCCCACCCTCCACTTGCTCCACGATTGTGGGCAGCAGCGAAAACCCATTACCGTACGAAGGCCTTGGCCGGACAAACCCAGCGGTGCGGCCCTCGGGGTTTTGGGAACCCAAACCAAAAAAAAAAAAAAAGAGTGGAGGCAGGGAAAAGAGCTCTGCACCATCCTTCCAGTTTTGAAGAAGCCCCCAAAAAATGGTCAGTGGGGGACAATGCCCTTTTCAGCATGAGCATTGGGGTGATCTTAGTTCGGGGAAATGTTTGGGTTGGCCCACTCTGAAACCCCAGGCCCCCGCCAGCGAGGGGGAGGGGAAACGGACATGGGCGGACACGGACCCCTTTTCTCCGTAAAATCCCCCAACCCCGGGACAGTTTAAACCAATTTATCGGTCTTCTTTGGCATTGGTTCGGGTCCAGAGCTAGTGCAAGGTGGCGAATCTGCTCTCTGGGTGAATAATCTCAGGAAAGTCATGGCTGTTTTTTGAACCCTTTTTGCCGGAGGCGCGGAGGGGAGGGAAAGGAGGAGGTATTCCTGGACCCCGCGTTACCGACGCCCCTGCCTTGGGGGAAAGAGGTTGGGCGAATTTGAGGGGGGGCAGGAGGAAAAGTTGAGGAAGATCAGTTTGTTTATCCCCCTCACCCAGAGGTTTTGGGAAATTTCAGGTCCACCCTCCCTTTGGTGCTTGGATGCTCCATTTTCTAACAAGATCCCCCCGCATTAAGGCCATAAAAATGAACAACAGTTACTGGGGGGGCCCCCTTCCGGGATCCCCGGGAACAAAAACAAACTCAGCATTTTCCTTCGCCCCAAACCCAAATAGAGAGAAAAAAATGCGGAAATGGAGTCCTTGCTGTTGTTTAAACTGGAGCATCGTTGCTTTCGGGCTTAAAAGGGTTTTTCCCAAATGCCCCGGGGGGGCAACAACCCAGCGACGTAAACAGCAGTAGAGTGCCAAGTAGCCGTAGCGGCAGCAGCAGCAGCGGGAAAGGGTGGCGAAGCCTAATGGGTGACCTCTGGCAATCTTTTTTTTCCCAAACCTCACCAAACGCATGCATTGCAGGGCCCCAAATAAAAACCCCAAAAAGAGCCCCAAGTTTAAAGACCCCTTGGGTGAACGACTTTTCTGCTTTCTAAACCCGTTGTTTTTGTTTGTGTTCCGGGCCCCAAATAACTTCTGGGTATCCAAAATGGAGAAGGGCCCCGAGCTGGCTCCCCAACCCCACAAGGTGTTGCCCCGCCAAAGAAAGCCAGCGCCCTTTATCTGAGCGGACCTTCAGCAAAAGTTGGAGGAGAAAATTACGAAAAAACGCATCCGGTTTTCCACAGGATAATGTGGATCTTTTGATTTTTATAAAAGATGAATCGGGCCCATGGATCTTGATGATTTTTGGGGCCCCCAATTGCCGAGGTCCCCGATTAGTTGTGGTCTATTTCCCCCACATTCCTTCCAAACAGAAAGGGTCCCTTGAAAAATTTTTTTTTTTTTAAAATGATATTTTTAAATGCAAATTTTTATTCTCATTTCCCCCCAAACATTTTTCATTTTGCTGTTTTCCCTTGTGAGGAGACCTTTTAAAAGACCCCAAAGGTTTCAGGGACAAAACCATTTTCCTTTTTACTGTCTGCATTTTTGAATTTTTCGCATTGTCAAGGGTTTTTGGGGTCATGTTCCCAAAAAATTTTTTTAAAAAGTGGGTTGAAGAAGTCATATTTTTATAATTTTTTGGGGGTCTTTGTTGCTGTGAGTTTAAAAGAAATTAATTATGTTTTGGAAACAAAAAAGTGGCTTTTAAGGGGGCTTTTTCCCTCAAAATTTTTTTAAACAGTGGTGGGGAATTTATATTTAAAATTTTTTGGGGTTTATTTTTTCCCGTCAGATAAAAGCTATAATAGGGGCCCTTTGGAACAGAAAGGGGGGCTTCAAATGGCTTTTCCCCTCCTACAATTTTTAACAGTGGCGGGAAAGTTTTTTTTAAAATTTTTTTGGGGTCATGCTGTTTGAAATCCCAGCAATATTTCAGGTCCTTTCAAAAAATTTTTTATTTTAAAAGACATTGTTCTTCACAATTGTCAAAAGTGGCCCTCAGGGGTCATGTTTGAATTTTTGGGGGCATTTTGCTGTGCCCAAGCAGCTATACTACGGTTTCCTTTTTAAAAAAAAAATTGTTTTTTCAACAACCCTTTGTTCTTCACAATTTTTCCAAATTTTGGGTCATGGGTCCTGTTTTTTAATTTTTTGGGGGGATTTTGCTTGACATGCAGCTATACTACAGGTTTCCCATTAAAAAAAAAAAAGTTGTTTCTAACAGACATTTGTTTTTCACAATTGTCAAAAAGTGGCCCAAGGGGGATGGTGCTGTTTAGAAACGGGGTTTTTAGGACACTTTTAAAGGACACATTTTTGCAAAATGACTTGTTTTTGCAAGATCTTTAACATTGCTTCAATCCCTGTATTGGGACCACCCAAAAACATAATTAAAAAAAGAAACAAAAAAACCCTGGGGGGATTCCCCTCCTATTTTAAATATGTGGTTTTTTTAGAATTAAACTACTAAAAAAATTGCATTACAAAATAGGGTGTTAAAAAAATTTTTCCCCTGTTTTTTACAAGGGGGCAGGAAAATTTTACCAGTTGGGAGTTAAACAGAGGGCATGGGGAGTATGGAGCACGGGCAAGAACAAAATAAGAGACCCCTTTTCCCCCTGCTGGGTTTTTAAAATGAGAAAAAGGTTTTCCAAAAAAAAGGGCAACCCGGGTGTAACAGGAAACGGGAAAACCCCCAGTATTTTCCCGTGAAGTCAATTGGTCCGGGACTTCCCTACGGGGGGCAAGCGCTACCCAGGGCTTTACTGTGTATTTAGGAAGGGTGGAATTCTTACACTTTCCCCTTCCGCACCTGCTTCAGCACGACAGTTTTTGTTGTTTTTTTTTTTTGGGCATTTCCCCCCGGGGGCCCCCCCAAGGGCCCGGGCTTTTCACCGCACCCACTGTAACTCCGGCCCCCCCCCGGGTTTATGCTGTGGCCCGGATAGGTTTTTCAAAGTCCAAGTTCTAAATTAAAAAAGGGGGTTGAAAGACTCCTTTTTTTCCCGGGACTTTTTAATTTTTGGGGGTCAGACAGGTTTTTAAAGGTCTTTTCTGCGGTCCCGGGGCAGGGAAATCAAAGTCCGTTCAACAAAAATGGGTTGAAAGACTCCTTTTTTTTCCCGGACTTTTTAATTTTTTTGGGTCGACAGGTTTTAAAGGGTCATGTGCGGTCCCGGGGCAGGGTTTGTCAAAGTCCATTACAACTAAATTTTGGGGGTTTTAAGACTCCTTTTTTTGGGCACTTTTTAATTTTGGGGGTCAGACAGGTTTAATGGGATTTCTGGGACCCGGAAGTTCTTGTAAAAGTTTCCAAATGAAATAAAATGGTGGTTGAAAAACTCCTTTTTCTGGCACTTTTTTTAAAACTGGGGGGCAGACGGTTTTTAATTTGGCCTAAATTTCGGGCCAGGACGTTCTTGCAATTTTCCGTTTAAACTTAAAAAGGGGGTTTTAAAGAACCTTTTTTTCCCCGGGACTTTTTAATTTTTGGGTCAGGCAGGGTTTTAAAGGGGCATGCTGCGGTCCAAAAAAGGGTTTTGTCAATGTCCAGTTCAACTAAAAATTTTTGGTTTAAAGAACCCCCTTTTTCCGGGACTTTTTAATCTGTGGGGCAGACAGGGTTTTTTGGGGCATGCTGCGGGCCAGGACGGGTTTGGGCAAGTCCAGTTCAACTAAAATGGTGGTTTAAAGGGCTTCTTTTTTCCGGGACTTTTTAATCTGTGGGTTTTTGCGATTTTTTTAAAAGGGGCATGCTGCGTTTCAGGACAGGGATATTCAAAGTCCAGTTCAAGTAAAAAAAAAGGTTCAAATAAAACCCGCCTTTTGGGACTTTTTAATTTGTGGGTGTTTTCAGGTTTAAAAGGGGCATCTTTTGGTACAAGAAAAGGGATAGTGAATGGTATGTGACCTTTTTTTTTGTGGCTTTTATAGGTAAAACGTTGTGCCCAAGATGGGAGCAGGTATCCTTATTTTTAATTTTTGTTTTGGGGGGGTTAATTCCCGCTTCTCCAGCCCCGTTTGGGGTAATAATGAAAAGGGGGTTTTTTGCTCTCCCCTAGGGCTTTTTTTTCATCGGAGATGATCGACTATCGATATTGAAAACCTTTTCGATGTTGGGCCCCACCATCGGGCTATCGCCGATGTCGTTTTCCAACGTAATCGCTCAAAAAACAAACCCTTGATCCTGGTCAAGTATCCAATGCCTTTGGCTGTGAAACCACTCCATGTCATCAGGCTTACGCCTTGACAGTTCCTTCAATTTCTGGATCTGTTAGCCCCCTTTTCCTTTGATTCTTCCAGACCCATTTGCACCCATCATAAACCAGTCTATTGACTTTCATCTCATTGTTTCAAATTACCCATTTCCAATCTTCTTCTGTCCACTTTTCATACTTTTTCGTAACTCGAGCCAACTCTTCATATGATGATATTGAAGTTGAGGTTCTTTCACCTTTTTTTTGGGCCACCATTTCAGACTTGTGTAATATGTGTCACATGGTGCTTGCATGTACATCTGTGATCTCATTCTTACAAAGCATACGAGCCACCTCCACTGCCGTGGCTGTCGCGTTAGAACTGATAAACCTTGTGATGAGCCAACTGATATTTTGCTTGGACATCCACCTCTTGGCTTTTGAATGGATGGATGGACTTCATTTTGTATTCTTCCAGCTGTCATGGCCTCACATGATGTACTTTGGCAGATTTCCAAAGACTGCTATCGATGAGTTAGATGGTTTCTCTTTTTTGGGGAAATCTTCTACATGGCAGTCTTCCTCCCTCTGTCAACCACCTAGATTCTGCAACCTCTATTGATTGCAGCATGTGGCTGGTTAAACAGCCAAAAACAGAGCTAGCTGTGATCCCAGCTAATGCATCATTACAGTCAGCTCCCACTGCAGAGGTTGCAAGCACATTACTGAGACTGCATCATGCCTGGGAGATTTGCCAACTCTTCTGGAATTCCAGGAGGTGTCCCCTTTTCTGGAAGTATAAGAAAAGGTACAGATGAGAAGATAAAGCCTCATTCCAGGTTCCGTAGTTGAGTCCTATCTTTACTTGTGTTCCTGTTGTATGCATTTTCCATTTCTCCTTTTGCTTTAATTTTATATTGTGGCATCACTATATGCACTATATGTACATGATGACATTATTATACATTTTGTGCTGTGATGGTGACATTGTGTGCGTTATTTCTGTGTTATGATACCATCTGCATTTTCCCTGCAGATTGATGTCTGTGTGAAGTATTCCTGTGCTGGGACATCACTGTGTGCATTATTGTTGCACCACGACTGCAATATTTGTTGAATGGCTGTGCCATAACTTCACGTAGTAGGGTAGATTATCTTTGCATTGCAGCATCACAGTGGAAAGGATCTCCATTTTGTGCCTTCACTGTGTACCTTATTGCAGTACTATGACATCAATGTTAACCCACTACTGGGACATCACTGTGTACAGGATTCCTTTGTTGTAACTTCACTGAGTTACTTATCCCTTTACCATAACATTACCAAATGTGTTGTCTTAGGCTATGTTCACACGGCTTAAAATGGGACGTATTTCAGTCCATAATTCAGTCCGTACTGCGTGAATTACGGCTGGAATACGTCCAAGTCATTACGGTAATCCACAGTTCTCATAGAGAACTATGGATTACGTCTCCTCTCCCCGCTCGGCGAATCCGCCACGGGTGGAGATAAGTGACATTTCATTTACTATCGGCGTATACACGCCGCTAGTAATGATAGTCTATGGGTCAGCGAGGTGCCCCCCCCGCCCCGTCCTCGTCCACACGACGTAATTGCGGGGCGTAATTACGCCCCGCAAATAAACCGTGTGAACATAGCCTTACTGTTATGGCATTGTTTTGTGCATTATCGAAATATGCATTGCACTAAGTGGAGACCAAAATTATCTAAAGATTTGCAAGTTTTCGAGTGACTGCTGAGGATGATCATGGTGGAATGAGGCTCTTATACCAGTTGTGATAGTGGGTCCTATTATCATTTGTACAGTACTGCACAGTGCTTAGTGTTTGTTTCCTCTGAACATTTACAATTCACTAGAATACAATGGATGAGTGTTCAACTTTGCTTTTTAACCACACAGAAGAAAATGTTTGATTAAGAGCTCTGCTGTTCCGATCTCCTAGGGAATGGAAAGATTTGAACTTTACAACTAATTTTATTATGCAGAGATCTCATAAATCACTAGTTTGTTTTCAAAGACTATAAGACACGGCAAGAGCTTTCACTTCTGTACTTCTGTGGCCAGAATGAACATTATCAATTAAAAAAATAACAACAAGGAGAACATTAGTGAAACAGACACTTTTATTACAGCCATATAATCACTGTGCTATGTCGTATATGGTGCATTAATCAGAATATCTAGCACCCATTTCCAGATAAATAGGCCCTCAATGATTACGTAATTGGAAACACTACGGAGGAAAGTCATATTTTCCAGACGTAGATAAATGAAATGTTATGTGCAGCAGATACATCACTCTCAATTACGCTGAATGAGTGTTGTATCATTTTATAGCGTTTTTATGCTTGCTCATAGCTGTGGTGCTTGTTGTATGTATGTTGATTCATAGAAAAGCATTAACATTCAAGTTTAAGGTATAACTATAAGGTATCTGAGACAACAATCTCCAGCTACCGGGCCGTACAGACCCTAACAGGAGCACCTTTCCTGCTTTATACCAGGATACCTCTCCTGGATGTTTAGGCATTTGAAAAAGTACCGTAGATGCTTCTTTTGATATGTACAGTTATTTTCTATATGATAAGTGCGTGATCTCTACCCCACTGAAGAGTCTATTGGTTTATGGACGAAACGCGTCCTAGGATGTTGGTGATATTATGAAATGATATTTATTGCTAATGTACTAAATTATCTGGAAGCTGTATATTAAAAGCTATCTACTTACATGCATTTAAGTGTCACCTGATAATACTATTTAGTGGCGTCAACACACACTTTATTTATCCGTATATGTTTTTGGTGTATTATATTATCCATATATGGGTATTTGTACGCCTATTGTATAGTGATCTTATGTATTCTCTATAGTTAAGAGGATATGGTTTGATAGATACTAGAGAGTGCGGGGACTCCCTTTTCGGGGCGGGCCTTCCGCTAAGGGAATTCGGTTAGGTTAGGTATTTGTACGGAGTTTTTTCTCCTATTTTGATGGTTGTACTATAAACTATTGTAACGAATCCAACCTGGATGGCTGGAAACATGCGGGTATGGTGCATCCTCTGGGCCCACTGCGGTTGCTGACGGTAAACACACGCAGTGGGTAGCCGAAGTGCAGGTTCGGTTAGCGGGTGCTGGAGCATAGAGAGGGCACTGCAGATGTAGCCGTAAAACGTGTGCACAGTCCAGGTGTAGCTGGAGAACCGATGGCACAGTCCAGGATGATAGCAGACTACTGTGTAGCAACAGGTAAGCTGGTATGTGGCAACTGGTGCAGCGGCAGGTGTACAGCAGTTAGCGATAAACGTACAGGAACCGTATGACAAAGTCAGTAGCAGTACAGCAGCCAAGGGGGTCAAGCTCTTGTGCTGGATACAACAACGAACTGACCCTATGCACAGGGAGGAAGTTCCTTATATAGCCAGAGGTCAGGGGTCACTTGGCAGGAACAGGAACACTGTGTCTTTAAATATGGTGCAGTGCCGCGCGTGTGCCCCTAGAGGGAGCACGTGTGCACACAGGACGCCAGGGAGCTGGAGGAAGCACAAGTGAGAGACCAGAGCCAGGGACGCCAGAGGATGTCGCTGCAGCGGCCATTGCACGAGTGACACGGGCTATAAGTAAAATATTTGTGTGTTTTAACAGAAGTATAGAATAAACGTTATTTTTTAGAAAAGGAATTAGTCTTTGTTGATTGGAATATAACTATAAGGTTCTGTTCACAACTGCACTATACCTTCTGTCCACAATGTAAACATAGCGGTATGCTGGATCTGTTGTACTCTGATGAAACCTATTGACTAAAGGGTTTATCAAGATTTCTGTCACTTTGATTGCTAGAATAGTTGATTGCTAGGTTGTTTTCGCCTTTAAAAGTGACAAACCCCTGGACAGAATGTCAAACTAAAATGTCGACATGCCTAAAGCATATGTTTACCATCCTTGTGCATTAGTGAATAACCAACACATGAATCACATTTTTTGCAGCTTGACTAAAGCTCTTCCTCAGACATAGGCAGTGATGTACATAGAACAGGTAGGGCCCTATGACAGAAATCAAAAAGAGGCTCAATCCTGCTGCTGGTTCAGACCACGACAAGTTACAACACACCAAGATCTGGCTTATTGTGCTGTACACCCCATATTGCCGTGAAGAATTTTGACCAACTTGTTGCAGAATTGTTTTAATTAGATTACTTTTGAGGGCTTTTGTGTATAAACTTATCTTTAAAGGCCCTGCATCTCACTGGAGGTTCAATGGAGGACTATGACTGTCCTGTAAAACCATAATTTTGTTTATTTTAAGCCATTTAGAGATGGAATTGCTCTTGTTTTATGGTTTGTTGTCTTGTTTTATTTCCCATTTGTGCTTCAGCTTACCGATTGATTACTGTAAAGTCTCTTTAACAAAATAACTCATCATTGAAACATCCCCACATTGTCCCATTACCACTTCAATGTGTCACTGTAGGCTATATTTTTAATTACATTTAATTTCTCATCAGGGAATGCCATGTTATCTTTATACAAGGTATAACGCAACCTAAGTTTTCCAAAAATATCATTAGTCCAGAGAAACCATCCTTTAAGACCTGAGGTTCATCACGGTCTCACCAATGGGAGATGAGCCTTTATCTTCCTTTAGGTTAGCTGTGGTTTTAACTATCCATTGGATAACATTTAACCCAATCTCTTTCTAATGGTGGAAATAAGGCTTTATCTAAATTAAAGGCTTTCAGTTCTTTAAAGGTGTTTTCTCACCACAGTGATTAGCTTTTAAAATGTAGACAAGGGTAAATGAAGACTATTACCAAATGCATTGCTGTTTTGCTTTTGCTTTGGTCAGGTGATAAAGAAGATTTTATCTATTGGTAGTGTAGACAGGTTTCCCTTGGTTACCAACCAACTCTACTTGCTCTTTCTCTTATCTGATTTCTGGTGAGTCACTCCCTGTTGAGTCTTATCTCAAGCACAGCAGCTTGATTACCTAATGTAATGATATGTTTTAAACCTTAGAGCTCTGTACCCTTGTATACTACATTTTCTAGATCTCTAGCAGTGATCTCACTGTCACAGGAATAGCTAGGAATAATAGAGCTGATATGCCCATCACTGCTGTTAAACCACCCATAGCCTAACCAGGAAGTATAAGTCTGAAGCTGGCTGTGGCTCTGTGAAACAGCATGGTGAGAACTCCGCTTTAAATGTCAGGGTTCTATTGTGACTACCTGGATGAGTTGTTGATAGCCACTTTTAACATTATTTAAATGTTCTTTAGTCTACATTTGGAGGTTATGGAATTCTGTAGTGTTCATTGGCATGCTTGAGACTTAGAAATTCTTTTCAAACTGTTTTCACTCTTCATTTTTGATCACTATGTAAATAAGATGCTGTGGAACCTGCCTGAAAATCCACTCCAAAAAATTAATAAATTATCCAAAAAAGATCCCATAGATCTAGATATAGTTCAAATATGCTGATCTTCTATGTTGTCCATGGGTAAGGCTTCTATGTTGTAAATTGCCTTATCTAGAATATTGACACCAGTTTCCACAATTAAAAGTCTGTAGCAAATATGCAATGTGCGAATACAGCCTTAGACTACTTCACATTGCTAGAACGATGTAAATGATTTGTATAAATGAATTAACCCTAGGTGTATCTTGATTTATTGCACCTAATAAATGTAATCAATTGGTCAACGAGTTAACGAATTTTGCTTGATGCTTGGTTTTTGAGGCTAAGACCAGAGTGTGATTAAAATCAAAATATCTTAAAAACTACACGTGTATGGCTAGCCCATAAGAACAAATTGACTTTTAAGATGTGGCGCTACACAGGGGAGTTGGAGGTAAATCAACGGGAAATAGTCTCATTTAAGGTCATTTTGATTTTTAGAGAGCATATGCCATATAGTGTCAGTTTGAAAATACCGTTTCTGGGCCTGTGACTGTTCCCAGACTTTTGGCCATGGAGATACACTCCACTCTAAAGTGCTATATGTAAAGGAAATCTAAATTTAGGAATTTCCTAATAGAAAATGACTAAAATGACTAAATATACTGTGTAGTATCATCAGATGTGTTTGTATACATACTGTGTTTTCTTCACGCAAATCATATTTCTCTTGAATGTGATATGAACTACCTATTATTTAGATGACAGAGACTGAATCCATAGTCATAGTCAATAGCAGCAGTGGTCCAGATCTATTCTTGCATATGTCCTCCAAGAATATAATAATATTTCTGTGAGTTGGATTCCCAACGTGTTCAGAAGTATATAAAACCATGAGAATATAAACAGGAGTATTTGCTGCCTCTGGGTGAAGGTCTCTTGGGTTTCTTCTGACAAAGATGTTTCCCAGAAACCCATTTCACTGAATCACTCAGTGGGATTACAAATCATGTCTTATTATTCACATCACTTAAATCCTTGATTTTCTCACTTCTGTATTTTGCTTTTTATTTGCATAAATATAATATATGCATCTATCATTTGCTACAAAAGATTCAGAAATGTATCTATTCAGATGTAGAAAAAACTGTGAACTAGTCATATACAAGAGCAGAATCTACACTAGCATACAGTAAAATAATCTAAAAAGTATATATATATACATAAACAGCTTCTCACAAAAATTAGTGCACCCCTCTGATTTTTGTAAATTTTGTATTATATCTTTTCATAGGACAACACTGTTGTGTCCAAAGTGTCAATATTTTGTGTGGCCACCATTGTTTTCCAGCACTGCTTTAACTTTCTTGGGCGTGGACTGCACTAGAGCTTCACTTGCTACCACTGAAATCCTGTTCCACTCCTTCATGATGACATCACAGAGCTGGTGAATGTTAGAGATCTTGTGCTTCTCCACCTTTTGTCTGAGAATGCCCTACAAATGCTCAATAGGGTTTAGGTCTGGAGACATGCTTGGCCAGTCCAGCACCTTCACCCTCACCTTCGTTTAGCAAGGCAGTGATCATCTTGGGGGTGTGTTTGGGGTCATCATCATGTTGGAATACTGCCCTGCAGCCCAGTTTCTGAAAGGAAGGGATCATGCTCTGGTCAATATGTCATAGCACATGTTTGCATTTCTGGTTCCATTAATAAACTGTAGCTCCCCACAGCCGGCAGCACTCATGCCTCCTCAAACCATGACACTCCCACCCACATGCATGACTGTAGGCAAGACACTTTTTTTTGTAACCCTCACCTGGTTTCCACCACACACGCTTGACACCATCTGAACTAAATATGTTTACATTGGTGTCATCAGACCACAGGACATGGTTCCAGTAATCCATGTCCTTAGTCTGCTTGTCTTCAACAAACTGTTTCCGGGCTTTCTTGTGCATCATCTTTAGATTCCCCTTCTGGGCTGACAGCCATGCATACCAATTCGAGGCAGTGTGCGACATATGATCTGAGCACTGAGAGGCTGACCTCCCCCCCCCCCCACCCCTTTAATCTCTACAACAATACTGGCAGCAGTATATCTCTGGATATGAAGCTGAGCATGTGCACTCAACTTCTGGTGGGGCCTCTTCCAAAGTCAGCCAGGGGACATCAGTACATCTTAGTGGTCCTAGATTATGCCACCTGCTATCCAGAGGCCATTTCCCTTAGGAACATCTCCTCTAAAGGTATAGCGAAGGAGCTGTTCCAGATGTTCATCCAAACTGGGATCCCAAAGGGATCCCTAACTGACCAGTGCACTCCCTTCATGTCCAAGGTGACCAAGGAGCTGTGCCGGCTTCTAAACATTACCCACCTCCGTACCTCTGTATATCATCCCCAGACAGACGGTCTGGTGGAGAGGTTTAATAAAACCCTGAAAGGGATGTTAAAAAAGGTAGTGGATAAGGATGGGAGGGACTGGGACCACCTGACTGATGTTCTCCATACGGAAGTTCCACAGGCATCTACCTTTTGAGCTCCTATATAGTAGACATCCCTGGGGACTTCTGGACCTAGGAACAGGAAAATACACTGTACAAAAGTGTAAATGAGTATATCACTGAAATCCATGATAGAATCGCGGCACTTCTGCCTATAGTTAGTGAGAACATGAACCTGGCCAAGGAAACCAAAGCCAGGGTGTATAACAGCTCAGAAAGGGTCAGAGTATTTTACCCCGGCAACTGGGTGTTAGCGCTTGTGCCAACGGTCAAGAGTAAGTTCCTGGTGAAATGGCACTTTCCCTATGAGATCCGAGAAAGGGTTAATGAAGTAAATTAAAAGGTTTTCCAGCCAGGAAAAAGTAAACCATATCAAATTTACCACGTCAACCTAATCAAGCCTTGGAAGGACTGTGAAAGTCTCATGGCTGTAAGGGACCATAGGGGGCCCCCCAAACATAGATTTACCACACATCCGTATCTCAGAGTCCTTGTCAAAGACCCAGGGACAGGGACAAAATTGTAGACTTGCAAAAGGCTGGGATGGACTACAGGACAATAGGCAGGCAGCTTGGTGTGAAGGAAACAACTGGTGGCACAATTATTAAAAAATGGAATTAACACAGCATGACTGTTAGTTTTCTTCGATCTGGGGCTCCATGCAAGATCTCGTGTGGTAAGGATGATTTAGACCAGAACTACATGGGAGGACCTGGTCAATGACCTGAATAGAGCTGGGACCTCAGTCTCAAGGATTACTGTTAGTAACACACTACGCCGTCATGGATTAAAATCATGCAGGGCAAGCAAGGTCCCCCTGCTCACGCCAGCACATGTCCAGGCCCGCTTGAAGATCACAAATGACCATCTGGATGATCCAGTGGGGGGATGGAGAAGATGAGACCAAAAATTTTTTGGTATCAACTCCACTCACCATATTTGGAGGAAGAAGAAGGATGAGTACAACCCCAAGAACACCATCCCAACTGTGAAGCATGGGGGTGGAAACATCATATTTTGGGGGTGCTTTTCTGTATAGGGGACAGGATGACTGCATCATATTGAAGGGAGGATGGATGGGGCCATGTATATTGAGACTTTGGCCAACAATTTCCTTTCCTCAGTAAGAGCATTGAAGATGGGTCGTGGCTGGGTCTTCTAGCATGACAATAACCTGAAACACACCACAAGGCCATCTAAGGAGTGGCTCCCTAAGAAACAATTTTTAAATTTTCCCAAAAGGGGGCCCAGCCATTCCAAACCCCCCCCCCTCAATTTTAATAAAAAAACTTTTCACGGAGCTGAAAATCAATTAAAACCCAGCGACACCCCCGGGGAAACCCGAAAAGATTTGAAAGATCTTAAAAAGGGGGATTGGGGCCAAAAACCCTGCGAAAAGTTTGGGGAAACTTGGTCAAAGCTAAAAAGGGAAAAACCCCGACCCCGTAAATTTCAAAAAAAAGGTTTTTGTACCAATATTAATTCTGTTTTTTTATTTTTAAAACCCGTACTTAATTTTATGCAATGAAAAGGGAAAAATTTTTTAAACATCATACAATTTGATTTCTTGGATTTTTTTAGATTCTGTCCCCTCAAAGTTTTAAATATAAACCCCTTTATTTGAGAAGGCGAATCGATTTTAACGAAGTGGGAAAATTAAATTTTTGAATTTTTAGGGAAAAAATTTGGGTTTGGACAAAAACGAAAATTTGGGGGACTTCGGGGGAACGAATTTTGCTTTTTATTTTATAAAAAAGGGTGCAGCACATTTGGGGCTAAAATGGGGGAAAACACTCGGGAGGGGAAGGCCTACCTGCAAAGAAAATGTGCAGAAAGGTTTAAGCCAATCCCGGACCGGGGGATTCTGTGACCACCGCACTATAAAGTCGGGCGCGACGCCGGGACTCACACTCCTTTCACAGTGCCATCCCGGGGAAGGGGGCTGCCGCGGGGTGAAAGCTCTTTTTGAAAATTTATTTTTAATAGCGATTTTCCCCGTGGGTGTCTCAGCTTGTCTCAAGACTGCTTTTCTTATGTTTTTTTTTTTTTTTTTCAATTTTTTGGGGGATTGGGTCTGAAATCCAATGTGCCCTCCACTGCAGCTGCATATACATTCAATACCAAAAATTGGGGGTCAACCCCGTTCCCCGTTTTTATTTATTTTTAAAAAAACATCGTTTTTAAAAAAAATAAAAATACCAATTTTTTATTTTTTGGGTGCTCAATTCCCATTCGCAATTTACCTTTCCCGGGGAAAATTTGTTTGTTTTGCTGTGTGCTTACCCCCAAAAAAACCGTCTTTTTTAAAGCCAAAAAAATAACTTTTTTTCCCGTAGCCTAATTCACAAGCAAAGGTTAATTACAACTGTATCCTTTTTTTTGTGCGTAGAAAACACGAATTGTAACCCGCTACAAAAACAAATAATTTTTTTTGCGGGTCAATTTTTGGCGAAAAATTTTCTTTCCCTTTAAAATTGTTTTGCTGGGTGCTGACCCCAAAAAAAAAAGTCTTTTTTAACGCCAAAAATAAAAAATTTTTTTTTTGTACCAAAATTTACAACAAAAAGGTTTAAATTTAAAAAACTGTATCTCTTTTGTGTGGCGTAGAAAAAACGCAATTGTTTAAAAACCTAAAAAACTACAATTTGTGCCCGGGGCCCAATTTTTTTGGCGAATTACATCCAGGGGTTAATTTAAGGGCCCCTTTTTTTGCCCGGTGTCTGAAACCCCCGAAAAACCCTCTTTTTCAAAAGCCAAAATTTTAACAAATTTTTCCCGTAGCCTAATTCACAAGCAAGGTTAATTACAACTGTAAACCTTTTTTTGTGACTAGAAAACACGCCCAAATTTTAACCCCGTTTCAAAGCTCCCATTTTGTGCGGCTCAAATTTTTTTGGGGCCCAATTTTCATCCAGGGAAAATTAAGGGGTTTTTTTGCTGGGGGTGCTGACCCCAAGAAACCGTCTTTTTTCAACGCCAAAATAATAACATTTTTTCCCGTAGCCCAATTTACAAGCAAAGGTTTAATTTCCAAAGTATCTCTTTTTGGGGTGGCGTGTAAAAACACCAATTTAACACGCACAAAGTTTTCTATTTTGTTTCGGCTCAATTTTTTGCCGCAATTTACATCCAGGGTTTTAATTTAAACCCTTGTTTTTTCTGGTGTGCTGAAACCCCCAAAAAACCCGGGCTTTTTCAAAGCCAAAAAATATACATTTTTTCCCTTTTGCCTAATTCACAAACAAAGGTTTTTAAATTTCAACTGTATCCCCTTGTTTGGCGTAGAAAACACGCAATTGTAACAAACCCACAAAGCTACTATTTTGTGGGGGCCAATTGTTTTTCCAATTTACAAAAAAGGGGTTTAAATTAAGCGTTGTTTTGCTGGGGTCTGACCCCAAAAACCGTCTTTTTCAACGCCCAAAAAATTTACATTTTCCCCGGGCCTAAAATTTACAAGCAAAGGGTTTTAAATTAAAAACTGTATCTCTTGTTTGTGGCTTTGAAAACACGCAATTTTAACCGCTACAAAACTACTATTTTGGGGCGGCTCAATTTTTTTGGCGCAATTTTTCTCCAAAAGGGGTTTAAATTTGCGTTGTTTTGCTGGGGTTCTAACCCCAAGAAAACCGTCTTTTTCAAAAGGGCCAAAAAATATATAAACTTTTCCGTTTGCCTAATTCCCCAAGCAAAAGGTTTAAATTTCAACTGTATCTCTTGTTGTGTGGGGGTAGAAAAACAGCAATTGTAACACGCTACAAAGCCACTAAATTTTTTGGGGGCTCAAATTTTTTTGCGCAATTTACATCCAG